>CM074929.1:659797-679124 GCA_037576815.1 Pangasius larnaudii
ACACACACACACACACACACACACACGTCACTATTCATCTTTATCATCATTATTCATCTCTATTCACCTTGATCAATTTCATAAATTTCTACAAAGAAAGAGATTAAATCACAAGATTGCAGAATTTCTAGTCATGTGCTCTGGAAGCCTCTGTGTTTCCTGAAACAAACCCTAACCCTTATACCAAGTACATTTTTGATCACTACACTTCACAGGTCCACAAATACTTGGGACAATCGCTGGCTGATAAACATGATACCCTTTGGTAGAATTACCAGTCAGCTGAGAGTGTGTGAAATGTTGTGGTCTCATTGCTGGTAATAAATAAATGATTGGACATCGACCATTGAACCTAGCAGGACAGGTAATGCTCCTACATAACCATGATGTTCTTAAAGCAGCAGGAATACAACAAAATCCACCGACACTTTTTATAATGCTTTCAGGACGTGCTTTTTATAACGAGAAAAGGAATTACAGTGAGGTGATGTTTATTGAGCTCTAATACGAACCCCTACAGCACTTTAGAATGAGTGACAATGTTAATGAGTAATGTTGTGACAGACGCTAATGTTAAATGAAGAAACATATCTGCAATACGGAAAACATATCAGCATTCCACGTCCTGCCCCTGATTTACCGGCAGACACGCCAACTGAATGAGGAACGTAAACAAGTCTAATTTGGGTTAAAAATACAGTAATGTTACAGGAGAACCCTCAGAACACTATTAAAATTAATACTAGGGTCTGCCTCCAGAGGTGAAATGGGATCAATGTGCATATTAACAGTACAGTAATCCACTGTGAGATGCCAAAGCTTTCCTCACAGGCCAGATCAATAAGCACAGCAAGAAGCTCAAAAGCAGCCTGAGTTGCTCCACAGCAGCAGACATTGCTATGATGAAATCAATGATTCGGTATCTAAGACCATGTAACACAGAGGCTCGCATCTCTTCATGTGGTACTAGCAATACATTGGCTATTCTAATGGCAGCACTGGAGCAGTTTTTCCCATCTTCAGATGCTGACTCCAGTGTAAGGGAGCTAATTAACACCTCAGATCTAGCCACCTTGACAGAAGTGTGATAATTAGCATTGCAGAACTAGCCTTTGGGCCTGCTGCCAAAGAAGCCCTGGACAGGAAGGTGGATCATATACCTGAGCTAGCAAAGCTGCATCTTACAACCAAGAACATCGCTCATTGGATGGTGACTTAGGCATCTGGTAAGTATTTGAATACCTCGCATCTACCTCATATGGACAGAACTAGAGAATAGCATCTAGAGAATGCTGCATCTTATAGTCAACAACATCCTTCATTGGAAGGTGTCTACATCAATTCAGTGGCCATGATGACAATGATGCAGGTTTCCAGTGCCAGCCCTCAGTCTTTTCATACCCATCAAGGTTCAGGGCCTCACAAATTTTCAGGTCCCAATAAAGTAATTGCTCTGCCTCAAGAAGTTTGTTAGCTCTTGGGCAGAGATGCTATGGAAAAGTGGAACCTCAAAAGCTCAAACCACAGAAACTCAAAACAATTTTCAACATTTTTCTTTTTCATAAGATGGAAGTCTTATTTAAGGTTCAGATGGTTCCAAAAGACCCTCCTCTTTCATACGCTCCAAGTGGCAGGTGTTGTCCGAGCCGAGTAGCCACAGCACCGGTTCACGTCCGTGGTCCTGCATGATACTTACACTTTACTTTCCCATTCCTGGAACACTGGTATTTTCTGAAGCTGTTTACCTTTCAGAAGGTGCGTACTGATGGCCTTGTGACCTTTCATGAACGTTCACATCAAGGTGTGGCCGTATCTTTCCCAAAGACTAGGCCATCAAGAACACATCCGCCTTCCTCTCTCACACTGTGTGAACTCCGAGACAGCTCCCTCACACCAGTGCAGGTCACACAGTTCACCAGCATGAAGCTGAACTCACATCATCACACTTGCTAGTGGCCACAGTCTGTGGTTCTGGCTCATCAACTAGATCTGATGGAGCTTAGGGAAGTCCATCTGGCCCTGAAGTTCTTCTTCCTTCTTCTTCTCAGGGATCCTGTTCTGTCCTGCCCAGCAACACGGACAGTCAGTTATACTGACCATCAGATGATGTGATGGTAAGTGCATAGAACAAAATACAGAGATAAGTGAAAACACAGTACAATAGGCAGTACACAGTGCTTCAGTAACTTCAGATCAGAGTTCCTTCATATGTGTGGTGGTTTGTAGCTTGTAGCTTTTCACTGCTATGGACGTAAGACCGGAGTTCTTCCTTGTCTAAGAGATTAGCCCACTGGATTAGCCCGTAGACGAACCTGACACCTGACCTCTACTGTGACATTCTACCTTATAAGAAGGATCTATAAGAATGGCCCTTTATAGAGGGTTCATGCAAACATATTTACATAAATGAACAGCAATTTGACCCACAGATATGGATAGATAGATCAATAAATAGATCAATAAATAGCTCGATCGACCAATCAGTCACTTTATTAATCCCAGAGGGAAATTCACGGAAATCAAAGCAGATATGACTTTTACATTTTTTTTGTAAAACCTCTCAAATATATTTAGTACATAAATAACATTTATAACAGCAGCAAATCTTTGGTTAAAAAGTCAGTTGAACCAATTCCAAGGTCTTGATTCTCCTCAACCTGACCAACTAAAAAGGAAACTTGCAGGTAAGTAAAAATAAGATGAACACTGCCGACATATTTAGCTATGAAACGGATCAGGAAATAAACCAGCAGAGAGACAACAAAAAAAAATGACCAGAACCGCAGAGTTATTCATTACGTCATCTGTTGTAGCAAACTATGTTGTTTTAAAAAGATCATTCTAGCTGCCGTTAGACTTATACTGGACTTTTTATTTTGGCCTAATTAACATTAATTAACAGATAGTTTGTCAGGTAGATTTTATTATAGCAACGTAAAGGATGCAGGCCCTGACCTGTGTCCAACTCCTGAAACACATCATCATCAGCTGCTGAATTGAACCAGCCGCAGTGTTATGGTTGTCCAAGAGAACCGTGACATGACTGTTGTCCACACTTTGCTTCAGCTTCCCACAAATCCCACATAAAGCAACGCTCCATGACAGCATCAAGATTAGTCATGAATGCATTTGTGCCCAGTTGCGGTTTTAACATAGAACCTTGTTCCGGGTTTACGCTGGTTATTAAACACCGGCGGTTCTGGCTGATTGTCCACAGCAGTTTGGTCTCGGACTCTGACTGGGACATAAACAGGTGAAAATGAATGACAGGATGATTGTTGAATAACGTGCCACTGCCCAAAGAAAAATATCTATAATATCTGTGACATTCATTTAACATTTATGGAAGGAGTCTCCAGTGTCAGCACTTCAGTCAGTAGGTTTTCTGCCACATCTTCAGCATTGTTGGTAAATGGTATCAGAGGAAAAACCAGAGTTGATTATTTTCCTATAACAACATGCCCCAGTGTGTTTTATTCCTTACTCATCATTACTCTTCAAAGGTAGTTATTGCTCTTGATTTTCCATAAATCAAGATCCATAATCTTGGATTGATTTATTTTCCTCTTTTATTCCATGGAGCTCAGAATCCATCTGTTTTATCTACAATTACACACAGGAGACAGACGAATGGCTCTTAATATTATATTATTTATTTGTCTTTGTACAATGTAATTACAATACAAATATGCAGGTTTAAATACAAAACTCTGTAAATAAAGATTAAAAATAAACTCCACTGTTTTTTTTATCGCTAGATTACAGTTTACAATCAAGTTTATGAGGTAATTTAGTTTCCTTGTTTTGAAAAGAGATCTACATTTTTGTGGGGACGCATGGACCAGAGCCCAGGGTAATCAGCTGTGTCAATTCATCCCGGCATCGTCATACATAAGACACGGAGCACAGGTCACGGATAAGCTCTTTTAGAAGGGAAATTTCCCCTGCAAGGCCTGCAGCTAGGGCCAGATTACAAACACACTCGCTTTGGGAAAACTGAAACAGGACCCATTGGCTCTATCAACCCTGTATATTAGTGATTGGTGATCAACAATCTGGATGGAAATAGATCAAATTTGTGATGTGCAAACTGTGTGGTCTTAGTGAATCAATTTGTAAATATACTGTGCCTGTCCTTTGTATATCACTATTATTATTATTATTATTATTATTATTATTATTATTATTAAGTTCAGTGTTCTGTAAAGCACAGTGTGCAGTCTGGCTTTGAATGTCTAGCTTTTATCCTACTCACTGAGAAACTCCAGACGCTGGAGTCAGATCAAATCCAATCACTCAGCATGTTCTTATTGAACACACCACGGACCTACGGTGAGATCTGTGTTCATTTAAAATCACTTTAGAATAACAGAACTACCAGAAAGCATGGAGCATTATTGCAGAGTGAGAACTGCATTGGTATAAAAATACACAAACTGTGTGATGCACTGGAATGAAGGATTCCCTGGACAGATAAATGGCTGGAGCTGTATCGGCGTTGAAAATACTTACTGTTCAGAGCATGTACATCGCTGAATATACTTTAGCTTTTGATATATGATTATTAGTTTATTTATTCTCCAGGATGATTAAAGAGTTCAAAATGAAAAAAGTTAAAAAGCCAGGAAACATATATGTATGCTCTTATTATGATAACAGAATTAAAAGAATAGATTTTGAACAAGCGGGTATCGTATCAAATGACGATGTTCATGATTTCATGATTCCACGACTTCACGTTCAAAGCTTTCTGTAAACAACAACTTAATCTTTTCGACTCAATCCATCACAACGTTGCTCTCCAGCATTAATCATCTCTCCTATCCTCAGAAATTACTCCCACGTACATTTTCACATCAGGGCCTCGCCGTTTTCTTCCTCATTTACAGGAGAGTCCATTCTGCATTTTACCTCTTTGGCCACCATCTTCAAACCAAACTCTCCAAATCCAATTACAGGAAAAATGACATTTCAGTCACCTTTAGTGTTAAGCCTATTAGCAGTAACTGGCTTGATCTTTTTTCACATATTTTCACATGTACGTCCTGTCTGTGGAAAAATATCCAAACAAACTGAATCATCAAAAATGCCAGGCTTTCTTGTAGCTACAGGCTGTCAAAGCCATACTATCAAGTCTAAACAGGCACATTTTTACGTTCTCTTTTTTGCGATCACTTACGTATAGCTTTTAGACTCTTGTCCTGCCACATTGCCGGGGCCCTGATGTCAATCTGAAATTAGCTCTGTAGCTCTTTGTGCTAAGGGATTTATCAGCATAATCAGCCTCCCAGTTCATGTCCATGTGTTGCTGGCAAGGTGCCGATATGATGCTTCAGCTGTGACTCACAGGACTTGAATAATAATTAGCATCCACAAACAGGGTGATAAATAAGAGGTGAGAAAAACATGCTATTTACACTCTCATTTACTAGCAGGTCCATCAGTAAGTCTCCGATCATGCAGCGTCTGTTCTCGTCCAGTGAGTCATAGCTTCCCCATAGTCCCAAATTATACGTGATCTTTTGCCACAGAGGGTTAATGTAAAATAAATACAGGGAAACAACAAATTCAATGAGTACAAATTAGATTTAAAATCTTTTTCACAATCAAATGAAGTAATAAATAAACATTTTGGCCGCATCATAATCAGTCATTTGCTCCCTTTGCGGGTTTTGTCGAAGGTCATGTGATTCACTTGACGGGGTCATTGCAGCAACAGCAACCTCAAACCCAGAAGTCTTTCCATTCTTTCAAATTAAGTGACTATGTTTGTTGGGTTCTAGGCTACTGTCATGTTCCCAGATCAAGAGTTTTATGCCTGCGTTTGGAAACGCAAACTGGACAGTTGCCTACGGAGTAGGACTGATCGTGAAGAGCAGGTGCAAATGTTAGAGGAACAAAAGAGGAGAACAAAAAGAAGCCAAAAGCAAGAGGATGTGGGATTTCATTTCTCATTTCAGGGTCTATATTGGTGCCCATATGGGTGCAATTATAGCTCAATTTCAAAAGTCTTTTGTAAATCGTTGGAGAAAGGGTTGGGTGCCTTGGGCTGTGATTTGGACTCCAGAGCTGCCCACTTGGCCTCGAAGCGCTCTGCTTCCTGGGCATCGGCTGGAAGATTGGACTGCTGCAGACTCTCCATTGGCCAGTTGTTGGTACTGCCACTCCCACTTGTCATGGTGCCATTCTGTGTAATGCTGCTGGAAGCCACAGTGGTGGTGGAGGGGAGTGAGTTTTGTGCAAGCCCATGGGAGGCTGTTTGGTTGCTGAATGTAGCACTAGCAAAGCCCCCGGCCAGGCTGGGAAAAGCAGAAGGACCGCCACCAAGTGTGCCAGTCTTCGCCCCCATAGTGCCTCCGCCTGTGGAACCAGTGGCGCTGCAGAAGACATTTGCCACCATCTGCGAGGGTGTGATACCCACCACAGGCATGCTGGCATTGGGGTACGTCATGCTGTTAGCCATGGCAGGCATGTAGGGCTGCATAGGCACATAGCCCGGCTGCAGCGGCGGCTGGCCGTACATGCCCACAGGCGCTGGAGTGGTGTCAAAAGCCATAGGGAAGGGCTGCATGGATGTTGGCAGAGAGCCTGGAGCTATGGGTACAGTAGGTACTGGTGGGGGCTGTTGAGTAGGTGGTGGTGGCAGGGTGGGCGGAGTCTGCTGCTGGGCTTTCACTGCCTTGGAAACTTCCTCCAGCCAGCGTTCAGCTTCCGATGGTGTGCGCCTGTGGCCGGTTGAAGGTGGAGACTCAACAGGGGGCTCCGCCTGGACCCACGAGCTGGTAACTGCAAAATGCAAAATTAAGAACTCACGATAAGTATTTATACTCAGGTTATTTTATTTTAATTGGGCATGAAACACTTTTAGTTTACGTCACTGAACCGTCCTGCAGTATGTCACAATCAGACATTCCCGTCTCTGCAGGTCCTCAGTTTGTGCTTTGCTTCTTCTACCATAATTCTTAATGACGTGCCTTATTTTGCAAGCAATTTTAATGGAAGTCCAGATCCATTCTTATTCCCTGTCCCTGTGCAATGTTCCTACCCAGGTCAGTCTCTGCTGCCACTTCAGCTCCCATGTCAGCCACTGGCTCACTCTCGGGCTCATTCCCGCACTGGCCCCTCCTCTGGACCCAGGTGGAGTAATCGCTCCAGGCACTGTTCCAGCCCCTGATTCTGTCATAGCCAATTCCAGTTTCTGCCTGTCCTACATGCTGGCTCAGTCTCAGATCAGATTCCAAACTCAGTCTCAGTTCATGATTCTGTTCTAATCTCAGCTCTAATTAGAGTTTTAATCTTTGTACCTGATCCAGTTGATTACGTATTACATCTCGCATCACTTTCGAGCCATGGTTACACCACTTTTCTGGTTTTGAACATTTGCCTCACTTCAGCTTGCCTGTCTGTGTGTTTAACCAACCTACTGCACTACTTCTATCATGCGTTCTACCTTTACCTTGAGGCACAGGTGGAGGAGGGATGGCAGGAGGAACGCTGCATGCTGGCATGCCATTGCTGGTGGCCTGGCCACTGAGGTCCTCCGAGGGTTTGGTGAATGAACTGTTGATTTGGCTGCACAGAGCATTGATGCTGTCTGCTTCAGCAGCCACCGACAGGTCCATCTCAGGAACTGGGGGAGAGGATCAATGGACTGGGTCAATTACACAAAGCAAACGTCATGCACAGGGACCACATACAGCGCTTACATGCCAGACTGTAATAAAATAATCTGTGTCTAATGGAGCTTGTGGAATTGGTCTGGGACGCATGGCTGGGTGTTTAAATTGAACCTCTTTTTTTTTAGTGTCGATATGGAATGTCCTGCTTCTTCATCACTGAACACGTAGTGAGCGTATGTGCAAATATTTAAGCCTTGATAAACCCTACAGCACTTAAAAATGTGTAGTACATTCTAGAGGTCATGTAAAATGTTGCTCCGTCCTCCATTAGCGTTTCCCCATACGGCAAATTACACTCAGGACCATAACAGACATGGAAGTTACAGTAATAAGCCACCATTTAAGTCAACACTGAGTCCTTATGAGCCACTGAAACAACAAACTTAGGAAATCCTTGACCTGTCTTGCTGCTACAAATAGCACACCATCCATAATTCTCTCATCAGTGTCAAATCTGACCTGAGGGATTAAAGCAGAGAACAGAAAGGGCTGCCTATTTCTCTCCCTCTCTAAGATCCTCTAGAGATATGGTTTCTGTGAAATTACATGTAACTGCAGGGAAACACAGCGAGAGAGCCAGCAGGGTCACGCCAGCAAAGCCACGGCAGCTTTCTATAAATACTTTGTAAAAAAAAAAAATTGTAGATCTATTAAATACCAGGGCACTAACATGTAGGAGGATTTATGTGAAATGTTTCTTTCACTATATATGTGCAGTTCATATATTGCTAAAGAAATTAAAATTACATTAGGTTAAAGGTTCTGCTTAGTTCTCAATCAGGATCCTAGCAACTTTGACCTCTTCTTCTTGAGTTATTGAGTTAAATAATGAGTTATTGAATACGATTACTATAGTACTAGTACAACAAGACTATGTAACTATAATGACTATATTACTAGTATAATTGTCCGGCGTGTATGCATCACTGACCTGGGTTCTTGCTCTGGAAGTCAGTTTTGCGCTGCAGAGTGGATGGCAGCTCATTCAGGCGCAGAGACAGCTGGCGTTTAAAAGGCGAGTTCTTCTGGCTGAGTGTAGGGAAACCACGAAACGAGCCCTGGCGCACAAGCTGTTCGAGGGGCGCGTGACGGCGTGGGATGACGTGCGGCCCGCCTGCCTCGGCTCGCTCTACCTGTGTGGCTGCGCCTTCTGGCGGAGAGGCGTTACCTGGTGGCACGGCAGGGATGGCGCACACTTCTGCAGAGGGGACGCGACATTCAGATTATTTATAATAAACTGCAATTTATATTAAAATACTATGTGAAATCTTATAAATCTGAGAATTTATTTCTATAATTTTCATGCTTTTCTTTTTATTTTTATTATCTTGTCCCATCTACAAGATGTGCAAGTTGTGCAGCCTACTTCTGGATAAAATTATTTGATTACTGTTAATTATTTCTTAAAAACTGCAATTTTGCAATTTCGTGTCATTAGCGTTGTTTTGCACTTTATAATATTCTCCTTGTGTGTGTGTGGTTTTTTTTTTTTTTTTGGAAGAGACTGGAGTCTGTAGTAGGTATTAGTTTAGTGACCTTTCTTTTTGTCCTGCAGCTGCTTCATGATGTCCTCCCTCTCGCCCTGCTGAGCGGCCGAGGAGATGCGGAATGAGCCTTCGCGGACAAACGACGTGCGGGTGGCATCAAACGAAGCTGTGACGCCGCACTCCTTCTCTCGTCGCTGCTTTCGCTCCAGACATGCAGCAAATGCACATCCTACTGCGTGACTCAGACGCTCGCCCTGCCATGGACAAGACGTTGTTAGAAATAGAAATATTTAACTGGACATTTAACTGTATTCATGGAAATGTACTGCAGCCTTCCAATCCTAGTTCATCAAGCATTATCCAGCTAGTAAAGTCCTTCAGCAGCATCCGAATATATATATATATATATATATATATATAAATAAATATAAGCACTAGTAAATGAACACATTTATTTCCATATCTGTTCCAATCTCCTTAAAAAGACATTTTAAAATGACTTTAGAGAAAACCTTCAGATATTAGAGACAAGTATTTCAGATTAGCACTAATTCTATGCAGGGTTCAAGAAAATGATTGAAGACTCGTACATAGAGTCCTCGTGACAGTCGAATCGCACTAACATCATAACTCATTTCCTGAAGTGCCTCAAGTACAGCAACATGCTGCAGGCAGCTGTTCCAGTCCAGAGAACTGCGGTACAGTCCTTATCTCATTTCCGCTTTAATGGACTCGAGTGTAAAAGTGCAAGTCGCTCTCACCGAGTCCTTCAGAGCCATGAAGCAGTGGCACATCCAGCGGCGAGTGGTTCCATCCCGGCAGATATAAGAGAACGCCTTGTCGTAGTTGCGGTCCGGTGCACAGAAAGACACCTTCTCAATGGTCTGATCAACGATGAGGTCCTACAGGTGAAACGACATGTGATGGAAAAACCAAGCATCAGCTACAGCATCAACTACAGCATTACTACTTTCTCCATCATCTCTAGTATGTTTTATCACTTTGTAACCATTGGCTCTCACTGCAAATATGGATTTAATATATGACTACATTTGTAAATATGGAATTTAATTGTGGTATTTAAACAGTAGCTTTAATAAAAAAGCGTGAGGATGGATGACTTGAGCGTGTGAAGCAGCATCAGTGAGCTTTACCAGGAGCATTAAAGCAAGCACGCGGAAAAACTGTTGCTCCTGAGAGCGCTTCAATTCTGCGAGCACTGAGACACACACACACGCACACACACACACACTTCCTGTCCTTCCCTTACTCGCCAGGGTCTACACCTACTGCTTACAAGTCAAACTGAGTTTTGAGAGTCTGGAGGTAAGATGGATGTTCACTGCTCTGATTATTCACTCTCAACCAACTCTCTTTCTTCTGGTAACACAGACCTTGATCTCATTCAAAGTAAAATTTCCAGAATGGCCAGGACAAAAGGGATCACATTAACTCTATCTAAAGATACTGTTTAAAGGCGATGCACAATGACTGCATAGCAAATAAGCTGGAGAGGGCAGGAGTGGTAGATTCTCACAGTGTGTGTGTGTCAGGTGAGGAGCCCATTCATCTCAAGCTTCTTTAATGGCTGGAGTGGGCCAGCTCTCTGAGAGGCAGCTCAATGGCCAATTGTGTTCAGGGAGAAAAAGCCGGAAGACGGGAGCGGTCAGGAAAGAGGAGGGGCTGCTGACTCACTTCACACTTCTGGGAAAAGAGGAGGCCATGGGGCTTGTTAAATGTCAGGGCGGAACCCCAGACATGCTTGCCCAAGTTCAGAGTGTATGCAGCAGGATGCCCTGGAGCCATATGGACAGTGGTAAAAGGGGATTACGTCTCGGCGCTGACTCATAGCAAAGCAGAGGGATTAGCAGAAGGGCAGGGAGAAAAGGAGAGAGTGAGAGAGAGAGAGAGAGAGAGAGAGAGAGAGAGAGAGAGAGAGAGAGAGAGAGAGAAGGAGGGAGGCGATGGACGGCTGGTTGTGTTGGGGGAGGGTTTACAGGGAACAAAAAAGAGGGCTCTTTGTGTCTTCCACTCCTTTTTCACAGCCTGGAAGAGAACAGGATGACTGTACTCATAATGTAGTGAGGCCCCCTGTTTACCTTTTCAGGACTGTGTGTGTGTGTGTGTGTGTGTGTGTGTGTGTGTGTGTGTGTGTGTGTGTGTGTGTGTGTATGGGAGTGTTTTTATATCCTGATGGGGGACCAAATGTCCCCATAAAGGCAAAACTGTGTCCGATATGTTTCTGTATGTCACACACATACAAACTCCTTTTTTTTTTTTTTTTATAAACAAAAAACAACCAAAAACTAAAAAGCGTCAACACTGGTTTCCAAGGTTACGGTTAGGGTTAGATTTAGGTGTAGGCATAGCATCAGGATTAGATAGTATGACAAAATTATGTTTGTGTGATTTGAATTTAAATCGATTAAGTTCTCTGTTGTAGGGGCTCAGAAATCCCTTATATCCCATCAGTGACAACAAGCAGCCCTCAAACTCATGTGTGGTTTCACTGATGGCTTCAGTAGCTGGTCATAAAGTAGTCATGGGTTTTGGCTTTTGGGGAGCAGCCAACTTCCCCTGCTGTGCTTTTTTCCTGCAGTTTCCCTCTTGTTCAAAGGCTAGTCTGTAAGCTAAGGCCAAGACATATAACACTGTCAGCAAGTACCATTCAACTGATGCATTTTCAAAAGGTCCCTGTTTGCTTGTTGATTTCCTGTTTTTGCATAGATTTCAATAGGCCCGAGGACAATGATGATGTGCTTACCTTGGTCTTGTCATCCACCACCCTCAGACCATCAGCCGAGACCCACAGCATGGCTTTTACCGTCTTTTTTCCACTCTGAGAGGAAAATCAACAGAACAGCATTAGACTCTTGGTTCTTTGACCTCACCATAGCAGTTATTTCTGGTTGCGCTGTGTACAACTGTGTTCATGCATCCTTCATGGAAAAAAACAAAAATTAAATGTAGCCTATGGACTCCAGTTTTGATTAGTGAGGTCATCGCACAGATGCTGAGCAGAACTGAAGTGATGAGAATGTTAAAAAGAAGGACGCAAGACCTAGTGAGGCCAGTATGGGGCAGCAGTAGCTCTGTAGAAGGAGAAAGAGAAATGCTATGTAAATCAGGAAAAGCAGAGTGCAAATGAGGATCACGGAGGACACAGATAGGGAAGAAGGACCTGGTGGAATTCCAGCCAGCTTTCAAATCTGCTATGGCAGCATCAGCGAGAAAGGAAATTATAATGTGAAGCTAAGCAAAGCCTAAGAGAATCAGTGAACAGAGAAGGAACAGGGAGAAAACTAGTCAGGAGAAGGGGAGGGAACAGCTAGAACCAGCTGGAGAACTCTACTGGGATACTGAAGACAAAAAGGACTGGGGGACGGAAACACAAAAAAAAAAAGACACCACATAATCAACTTTGGCAGACACACACACATACACACACATGGGGTGTGAACAATACTAATCATAATGTACACTTGAACATTCCCTGAGTTATTAGATTCACCTATCTAGTGCCTAATAATCTAGAGACTCAAATCTCACAACTACAGTTGCCCAGAAACCTTGGAACTGATCAGATTTTCCGCTGTTTTGATTTATTTTAGCAAAGTATTTGGACTTTTGAAACCTGCACCATAGCTGTAGCTCCAACTACGTAAGGACTAGCAAAAAAAAAAAAAAAAAAAAAAAGAAGGATGACCTTGAGAACCTGAAATATAAATTTTGCCTTATTTAATTTATTTGAGCAAGGTTTCAGGTCATAACCAAATCATAACCAGTTGTTATCTGCAATCTAGAGTGATGCTGATCGTGGAAAAGGAAGAGGGAGGAAACACTCACCACTTTCAGTTTCTTCACAGCCTCCTCACACACATGCATCCCTCTGGACTCCTCCACCTCCACCAAACCCAGATACTGCAGAGGAGAGAAAGAGCAGGAGAAAGAGAGCGAGACATTCAATACGTATTGTGTTTTTCATCACCTGCTATATAAACAACAGATCTGGACAGACGGACGCAGCAGGTACAGGTTTTCTAGGTTTATTAAAGTCAAACAGGTGCCATTTTTGACTATTTTCAGTCACAAATTGTTGGAGGAATCCTTAATAAATTAGAGAACTGTGTACTTGTTAGCTAAATGTTAGCCAAGTCAAACATTCACTGATGGATTTTATTTCGTATTGATGATAAAATGTGGCGCTCCTGGTTGGCAGATCTGCCTTGGCACATTTCAGTGAAAACCCAACACTGAAGCATGGTGGTTGTAGCATCATGTGGTGGAGATGCTTTTCTTCTGCAGGGGCTGGAAAACTAGTCAGGACTGAAGGCAGGATGGATGAAGCCAAATACAGGGAGAAGAAAAACCTGTTTCAGTCTGCAAGAGACTTGAAGACTGGAGCAGATGTTCACCGTCCAGCAGGACAACAACCTTGAGCATACTGCCAAGGCTATGCTGGAGTGGTTCACATCCAAGAACCTGAAGGAGCTGGAATGGCTCAAACAAAGACCAGACCTCAATCTGATTGAGAACCTGCGGCAAGACTTGAAAATTACTGTTCGCCAATGGCTTCAATCCAATCTGACGTTCTGAGCTGGAGCAGAATAAGCAAACATCAGGATCCAGATGTGCAAAGCTGATGGAGACATGGAAGACTTGCAGCTATAACTGCAGTTCTACCAAGCATGGTTCAAGGAGGTTGAATATTTATGCAGCCAACAATATTTTTACACCTTCAAATGTTAGACGCATCGTGTAAAACAAAAGGAGAAAATTCCAGTGAAGTTCATTTCAATTACAGACTGCAGCACTAAAAACTATCTGCTTCTGAATTAATCATAATTGACAGAATAAATTCTTCAGAAATACATGATGGCCAACAACCAATTTACAGACATTTCTTCTCTTACTGTGTTTCTTAGACTTTGGGTTTTTCCTCCTGTTGTCTCATTACTAGATCTAATAAATAAAGTATTCCATAGATCCGTCTTTAAAGGTGTCACAGCACATCTGTCTCACTAACGTCTCAGCTCTTATTCACATGATCACTCATGAACTGTACTAGAGCTCTTCCTGGTCAGTGTTCCCAGGATTTCAACTCTGGCTTGTGTTCACACTCAACAATTCCCCGTTAATTATTGGATATGAGTGAATGAAGGAGTCACATGACAGGAAGGTGGTGGAAAACAAAAAAGGAGGAAGTTAGTAGGGTTTCAGCTATGGTCCTCGACTTCTCCTAGACTTGAGTTATTTCATAACTTCATTTTGCGAGATGTTTGTATATTTTAGTCTTCTGCAATAACAATTACCAAGTAATATACAGTGCAGTCCTAACTAAGGACAATAAAATCCGCACACTAATGTATAAAAAGCAGATTCAAGCAGAACATACTGTACAACCTGAGACAGAAACAAAGCATCTTTGTGGTGGCGCGATTCATTTCGAAAAGGTCCGTTTTATGTTATGGGATGATGTGAGCACTGAGGAGAGGGTCCATTAGAGAATTACATCTCTGTCTCCCTGCGACTCGGGAAGCCTCGGGCTACCAATGGAAATGAGGCTGAATTTAATTATGTTTATCTCTCTGCAACGAGACCATTAATGGCTCAGAAGCTTATCTTCTATTTTGGAATATATATTTTTTTCTGTTGTAAATATATAGATGTTCAGGTGTCAGCCCGTGTCCTAAATATTGGCATCTGTCATATATATATATATATAAACTGGTTGTAAACACGATTACTTGCTATTATTACTACAGTGGGGTGTTTGCACAAAGCTGGACATGTCGAGGTTTTGGCCCTTCTCCAAGTACTGCAAGCATGTTATTGACTTTTAAAGCTTTTACTGCCCAGACTATATCTGACCTATTTCAATGCAAGCCCATTTAGCCTCATGGACATGCCCATTAAATTATCCCTCTCCTGTCCTTATTCCGATCAGACTATCCTACACCACTCTTTCTCTCCTCTAGTGGACCAGTTTGGGACGCGTTGGCTGAATAACAATAACAAAATTGTGTTTCATCGCTGATCATCAGCACATGTCTGTGTCTGTCAGCTGAAAAAATAGCTTCAGGTTCAGTTTCCTACCCTTACGGCGAAGCTGCATTTGCCCTTGCGCACAGCTTCCTCGTCGGCCTGCCACTGGTGTGGCCGGCTGGCCTCAGGCACGTAGGTTGGCTTCTTTCTGCGCAAACTCTGACGCAGCTTATTCATCTCCAAACTCTCAGGCTCCCTTTTGCTGTGGAGGGAAAAGAGAGAGAGAGCGAGACTCCGATTAATAGTGTTCATCTCTAGTCCTAGGTCATAAGTCATACTTTTTTCCTGAACATATTGTGTACAGTGGCTTCAGTATTTTTTTTTTTCTATAATTCCTACACAAAATATTATTTCATGCTGGTGTGGTGGAAAATATTCAGAACGTAAAATAGGGTGGGATTTTGTAAAGGTTGCATCAAAATGATTACATTTTTGTCATGTCATTAATAGTTTCAGACCCTGAACAGGATGGGGAAAAATGCCTTCGTAATCAAATGGGGTGTATAATGTTTTGACTATAATGAGTTGCGCTGATTCTGCAGTTTGTCTCATGGTTAAATTTGAAGTCACTACAATCTCATCCGTGATATTTTAGCTGCTAGAAGTTCGTTCTCAGTGCCTATGATGAAATGACTTTCTATTTAAGCACTATAATTAGGCCATTCATACTGTCCCTCGGTTTGCATTGGTAATTTCAAGTGCCGCATAATAAAACATGACATAATCCAAACAGTCTCTTCTAAGGAATGTTGACTGAGGTTAATATCCCCACCAAAGCCACATAAACCTCTATGAATGAAAAATCTACTCATCCACTGTAGGAGTACAAACAAAACACACTTTTCAAGTCAAGTGGCTTTGTCATTTCAACCACATACAGCTAGTTAGTACAACAACGTTCCTCCAGGACCAAGGTACTACAGAAAGCTACAGAACTACAGGAGACTACGTGTATTTACATAAAGTGCACAGTGCAACCATGTGCAGACGGCACAAGACCGTACAAAAACCACCAAAACAATGCAGTCAAAAGCAGTCAATGCAAATCGGTGACGTTCATGTTCGAGCTGCCGTTAACATCCACTCACACTGTGTGGCGTTTGTGCTCGTGTCCTTTCATGCGCTCAACTAGGCTACACCACACCGATTCCTCAAGACATCTGTGAGCAGAAAACACACAGCCTCTTTCAGTGTACACCCACACTTCCGTGCAGTAGAAATTACAGCAAACGTTCTCCAATGGTGCAAATATAAACATATCCACATCCCACTTCGATCACAAACGTGGATTAAAATAGTGCTGATGGGGCTTTCGCAGGAGTGGACAAATCAGTAGCAGCAACAGCAGCAGCTCTCGTGTCCGGACTTCTAGTTTTTTTTAATCGTAGTTGACCAGCAGACAAGTCATTCAACAACCAGAAAAAGAAAAAAGAAAAAAAATCGCACTCCTTTTTAATTGTCGCAAGACCAGATTTTTCACCGTGTATATACAGTATGTATAAACTTGCCTTTCACAGTGGCGCAATGCACCTTGATGCAGCCTGATTCTGAATCCCACTGGCTGCATTACACACACACACACACACACACACACACACACACACTGGAACAGCTTTTACCAGCAGGATTAATTCTGCATTAACTCAGAAATGGAAAGTCGGAACTATGCCATTTTGACCTCCATGCATTAAAGCTACATCGTTTTTGGGGGAAAAAAACAAAAAAACAAAAACACAGAAGCCTCCATGTTCGTCTTTTGTTCGCAAAAATCTAGCCAGTTAACTATAATGAATGATTTATATTTACCTCCTCAAAACAATGAACTGTATATAGTCAATGTTACAGACTTAATTAGTTTATATGTCTGTATGTCGATTGATCTAAAGCAAGTATATAAAAGTATAACTCAATTAAAAAAGTTGAGCATGAAGCCATGTTGATGTGACGTCATGTGCTGAACTCGGGGTTAAGGAGACTTCTCGAGTAGGAATTCCACGTTGAGGGGGTCTTTTCTTTTTTCGGAGAAATTCTGAGTAACTAGTATCAAGTAACATAAGCGTTTCGGAATCAGGCACAGTGATGAAACTGAGCAATACAAACATATCGACCGACAGTGAAGACGCCAGGCAGCTACGCAACATAACATCAACTCTCATAGCCAAAAACACTGACCAGTTGATTAATCTAATGCAGGTCGAGGCCGTGATGTGCTACAGACAATAATTAGAACCTTATTATTATAATACCTCTTCAATTCCCTTAGTCTGTATTAATATATGTAACTAGCAAACTAGCTTGATATTCATGATATGATGATATTACATTAGCTACCACGTCAAACAAAACATGGGACAGTGCAGCATGCCGGAGCTTTTCCTTGTCTGGTGGGCTAGCTAACACATTTATGACTTGTTCCTCTTTGCTTTTGTCTATATTCGGACAATGACGGAGTCAAATGTGTCATGCTTGAGTGCCAGATTCCCTGAGAACACACAGCGAGGTCACGCAGCGAGGTCACACACCCCCGGCTCGTTTTGTATGTATGCGCATGTTTGTGGAAGTGACTAAGGTGTGGGCCGTTGTCCAGCCACACTGTCCAGACTTCTACATGAGGAACAACCATGTGGAGGAGTGTGTGTTTGTTCATTCAAACAATAACACACCACTTCCTGCACTAATCCCGCTGGCTACTTGAATACGTGAGCTCAGCACAGAGTAGAGTACGAAGCAGGAGAGAGACAGAGAGGAGGCTGGAGGGAAAAGTCAAAAAAGAAAGAAGGCTGAGATGTAGGGACTTGAGGGAGTAAATAAACAAATTAGGACAAGAGGAGAAATGGGTGGTACACCGATCTCATCTGATTGAGGTCAGTGTTGCATGGCTTGCTCTCTGCGGTGGTGCCAGACACTCACAAATGGCAAGTGAAACACTGCCACACTCCACTAGATTTCAACCCGCAGGGTGCAGGATCGACTAGCGGAAGCCAAAACTGAATCTCATCAGAGAAACTGGCTGTTTATTGTTAGAGTGAGTCAGTGAGAAGGAAAAACTCGCTCCAAAACACGCATCTGAAACACGTCTCTTCACTCGCCAGAGCCACCCAAAGATGTGAGCTCAGCACCAAATGGGAACCAGCTGGAGTCTGCTAAGGATTGCAAAACAACAGATGAAGGAATGAGAGCTGGCAATCACGGTACTTTACATCTCTCAGGCACAGACAGCACACGCCTTCACGAGAGCCAAGGCACTGCACAATTTTTTTTACAAATGAATATAAAGCTACATAACAGCAGACTGTACTAACTGCAAGCATTAAAAACTGTCTATTCATTCCACTATGTTCAGTTTCGTCCATTCAAGCTTAGTCACTCCGACGTCTCTCTGAACACGCTCACATCCTCCATTATGTAATGCTGAATGAGGAGATACACGAGCCTCGACAGATCATCTGCATCAGTTTTGTTTTCATCCTTGTTGAAAGACCTCCATTCAAAATGTCAAATGTAGCTGTATCAGCCTACGACCATTTGGGAATTTTCATATCATTAAAATACTATCAATACTAAAATTTCAGTTTTTGAATAAGTCAAACATAATTGTGATTAATTAATTAAACTCAGACTTAATTGCTTTTTCTGCTGACTTGGATACTTTTATAATAGACGCATAACAGAAATATGATAATGCACATACAGGGTCATTTAACAAGACTTCCATAGAAAATACTTGAAGAATGTAACGAAGACAAATCAAAAATAATATACATATGAAAATGATCAAATTTAACACTGAACTACACAAAAAAAAAACCTGCTTACAAATAGATCAAGAGACTTCTCTTTAGAATTCATCCTAAAGAAATACATTAAAAAACTGTCAGATCAGATTTAGGCCACGCCCATGCCGGGTTTAAATACAGATACAGATACAGATACAGATGTTTCAGCCGTGCAAACATTGTGAAATTTAATCATGACTCACTATCACCTCAAATAATCCTGTTTATCATAAATAAATGTGATTAGGCAATAGTGTAATGATTGGTTTACAGTGATTTATTGCGTCAATGTGTTCCAGATGTTTCTGATGTTTCAGTCACTGCTTCACACACACACACA
>CM074929.1:762143-767143 GCA_037576815.1 Pangasius larnaudii
AAATGAGGATGTTCGCTATCAGGAGATAAGAACGCCTTGCATGTGTCTCCATGTAAACAAACCTGCAGACTGTACCATGCAGACCAACTCTTCATCCGTCACTGAAGAAAGACAAAAAAGGGCGCCTTTGTCTACTCAATAACTGACGTTCGGGATGGTGAACATCACCAGGGCCTTGCGGTGCACTGGAAGCCCCGCCCCCCTCCATCATATGCCACTGTACGAGATCCATCTCCTCCTCAGGGGCATTACTCAAGAGTCACGGTGCACGTTCTCCAGGTTCTACAAGGTTAACCCTAGTTCATCCCAGGAGCCTGAGAGCACCGGTCAGCTACGAACACCTTTCCAGTTAGTGTGGATGGATATATTGTGAAATACGTTACCCCGGTGATGCTCACCACTCCTGTCGATTAGCAAGGGGTGAACTAGAATGCTAGTTAGGAATAACAGTGGTTCTATGAACCTCCTTGTCATTGGGAACCAGCACCAACCTGGCAAGAACATTCCAGGGAAAGATGGATCTATGACAACAGTATTTATTTGCAAATACTGTATTGTATGTCAACTTGTTTCATGTATTGTTCTTTTTAATTCCAACAGCGTCAACAGCAGCAGGTCCTTCACTCTAATATTTGCTAAGAATTCTAGGATTTTTCCTGGTGAGACATTTTGGAAGAATGGTTGTCTAGCGTTGTTAAGAGTAGGACAGTCCAGGAATATATGCTTAACGATCATTCTTGTTTTACGGGAGTCACATGATGGTGGTTCTTCCTCGTTCACTAGGAACGCACGTGTGGGTCTCGAGTGTCCAATACGGCATCTTCGGTCTGGTCCTGTCTGGACTGCATCGCAATTCTCGGCGTGTGCGAGCACACAGTAAGATAACCACGTGCTTCTCATCTGCCCTGGTACATGATACATAATTTGCATTGTAGGTATACAGACCCGTGAATAGCATTCATGTCACATCACCAGACTTCTGTAAATGAACAAAGCCATGACACTAAGATGAATATGGTAGCATACAAAGCGTTTTAGAGCCATGAACATCTCCACTAAGGACACGTTATTGGTGGTGTTTACCTCCGAAGCCCTGGGGCAGCACCGCCTGCTGGGGCTGCGGCGCAGATACTCCAGGAGGGGCTCCAAAGACAGACCTAAAGCGGGAGAGAGGGAAATACGAGATGAGTAATGCCAACAGTGTGCATGTGAGTAGTGTATCTGGGAATCCTGAGCGCTTACGATGCAGGAATGAGCAAAAAATAAATCAACCTGTACAATCATCAACCACAAAGCGGAAAATAATAGGGCTGGAACGAATACACTCAGTGTTTCAGTATCTGTTCGGTATTTTGTATTGGTCTCATTTTTTTAAAGCACAAAAATGGCAGCCTAAACTACTATACATTTCATCAGCGAAGGCCTATAGATATTAGATAGATCAGTTAATATACTGTTAATATACCTGTAGACCTGGATTACTACAGATAAGAGGTTCAGTTCATGTTCACATCAAACATCAGAACGAGGAAAAACGTGATCTCAGTGAGTGACTTTGACTGTGACACGGTCGTTGGAGCCAGACGAGCCGGTTCAGAAACTGCTGATCTCCTGGGATTTACGCACGACAGTCTCTGGGGTTTACACAGAATGGTCTGCAGCTCTGTGGGCGGTAACGCCGTTTTGATGAGAGAGGGCAGAGGAGAAAGGCCAGGCTCGTTCGAGCTGACAGGAAGCCTGCTGTAACTCAGATATGCACTCTTTACAACCGTGGTGAGCAGAAAAGCATCTCAGAACACACAATATGTGAAAACCTTGAGATGGATGGGCTAAATATATGTATATATATATATACACGACATGTAAGACGAATTGACTCAAATAATTATAGTTTCCAGGGACTGGTAGGCTACATGACTTACATTCTATGCTAGGTCTATCAGTCCAAGAAAGACACACAAGTGAGGCAATATTCAGTGAGTACGCTGTTCTGGATACACACTCCAGCTGTGCAGAAAAAACATGACCTTGATATGTCAGAGATCTGGTTGGGAGAAACAGCAGCAGCACTTAAGGAAAAACGGGAGAATTTACGGAGCCTAGGCTCACCCGAGACGTCCTCACTCACTCGAATTCTCTCTACTTTATTCAGTGCACTGAAAAGTCTGATGGAACAGTGATGCTTTGAAGGATTGTCGAAACTCGCCGTTGAAAAAAAAAATGGAGACAGAAACCTTATAGACTTGGCGAAGGACAGAAAGATTTGTTTATTAAAGGACACCACTCAAACTCCTGCTTTAAATATCTTGATGACTAAAAAAGGACAGCGAAGTTGTTTACTTGGCCACAGACATGCGCCGGTTACATTAACACTTTTATTATGAGTGTGTTTTAGGTAAACTGTTATTTTTGGTTATTTACCCCTGGGTGCTGGTGGCAGTGCCAAAGCTGCTGCTGCTGCTGGGAACTGGGGCGCTGAAGGCGGTGTCTAGTGCAGCCAGTGCAGCGTAGCGATCGCCCCCCAACATGGCCGCCTGAGGAGGGGGCGGCCCCACACCTGCAGAGGGAGGAGCTGAGCTCGAACCTACAAGAGAACCAAAAGAAAAAGAGATCAATAAAAATAGGAAAATATGGCACCAAAAACTCACAGTGAGTGGTATTTGATTTTATGGGGTGTGAGTGTGAGTGTTTGACGAGTACCTTGTTCAGATTTGGCAGAGCTGAAGATGTTGTCCAGGTCAGCAAGCGCAGCATACCTGTCCGCAGGTACAGCGCCTCCGTCTGTCTTAGCCCCACCCCCAGAGCAGTTGGCCTGGGCGGAGCCGTACGTGGCAAAGTCGGCACTGCAAGACTTCGGGAAGTTGTCGAAGTTGGCAAAATTGGCATTGGCCAGTCCTGCTGAGCCACCTGTAAGAGAGGAGGAGACGGTGAAACTATTCCCTAAGGAACCGGTGCAGCGTCATCTGAAGGAGAACGATTCGTTTCTCAGGACAGTCAGGAAGAACCCAAACACAGGCCATGTACATTTCTACAAGCACACAGTCAGGAACGTGTACAAGTCTGAAAGCACAATTAAAAAAAAAAACCAGACAAATGCTGACCACGTTCATTCAAGGTTCCTCAGGAGAAGAATTTACAGAATGACAAAGCCGACAATCAGCACACGCACGCAAACGTTTAGCGCTTTTCCACTGGACACTGCTGCAAGGCACGAGAACAGATCTGAACCCTGGACAAACTGTGGAGATGTCTGCAGGTAATACGACTCCAAATTGCACACAGGCATGTTGGCATGTTACTCGGGGTGTAGGGCGCATTAAAACTATTCCACACCATCACGCCATTATGTTTTACCTCAAGTAGTAAACAAAGACAGGAGACAGAAAGACATCTAGGAGTTGCACTAACCTGAAGATTTCACATGGATCTCTGGTAAAAAATAAATAAAACTGAGCTATATTTTAGAAACTGAAGGAGTAAAGTGAAGATCTTTGCTCAGTACAAAAGCCATTTTAGCCTGCGACATCACCAGGATGATCTGTATAATTTCCACCTCGACCTGCCTTGACACCATCTCTCTCACACACACACACACACACACACACACACACACACACACACACAAGCACACAAGCACACAAGCACACACACACAAGCACACACACACCTTACTCCGAGCAGCCAGCAGGGGCTGACCAGCAGGTCTGAGAACGCGGATACATAAGCAGTGAAATGAGAAGGCATAATAATAATAATAATAATAATAATAATAATAATAATAATAATAATAACTGAGTAATCCAAAGACAGAAACCATCCATGAGGGACCAAAAAATGTATAAGGAATTAAAAGCAACATAAAAGTATCGGAACAGCCCAATAATTCACCAATCAGAGGCAGTACAGAGGCACTTGGCTCCACCCACACACACGCGGAAAGAGAACAGATTCTGAAGATGAGGCATGACGGAGACGGACGTGGAGTAAACACTGGAGTGTAAGGAGATAAATGGGGGTGACTAAGAAGTGCAGATGAATGAACATGAATACAGTGTGTGTGTGTGTGTGTGTGTGTGTGTGTGTGTGTGTGTGTGTGTGTGTATACCTGTTTGTGCAGGCTGAAATGGTGCTTGTGGGGCAGAGGGAAACGCAGCACTCGGCGCGGCGGCAGCAGCAGAACTCCCGAACGCATCGAAATTCGCAAAGTCTGCGCTAGCGTTAGCATTCTGTGCTGCTGGAGGCCACAACACACACACACACACACACACACACACACACACACACACACACACACACAAATGGGATGAGAAATGAGAGATGTAGGAACAGGGCATCACGACATGTCATGAAAGATGAAATGATGAACTGAAATTCATGCTTTCGTGGAATCACCACTGAAACAGAACGAATGATAAAATACAGAAACGAATGACGTCTTTGGACTCGTCCAGAACATTTCCCCTGGACTCGCAAGCGCTCTCGTATGTTGAGGAAAGTGTGTGTGTGTGTGTGTGTGTGTGTGTGTGTGTGTGTGTGTGTGTCTTACAGGAGAGAGTTTTACCTGGATGGCTATTGAAGTTGGCAAAGTTGGCGAAGCCGGAGCTGCCCGCAGACTGTGATGTCGGAGCGGCAAAGATGTCTCCGCCCAGATCGCTGAGCAGATCGAACTTCCTGTCCTGATGGGTCAACTGAACACGCGACACTACAGGGGACTGAGAGGGACAAAACACGTAGGTAAAAAAAACAACAAAAAAAAACAAAAACAAAATAAAACTGTTCAGACAGAGCCAGGAGATTACAGTAAACAGGGAGAGACAACAAAGACATTTAGAGAAAATCCTTTAGTGAGAAAGTGAGAGATTCTCAACTGGTACTTTTCACCGCACTACACAGGAAAGGAGCCGATACCCTACGCAGTGCACATTACGGGGAGCAGGAGCCCGATTATCAGTGCTGCGTAAAGAATGGATGCACTTCTTAGTGAACGATTCTTGATTTTG
>CM074929.1:769160-785841 GCA_037576815.1 Pangasius larnaudii
ATAATAGTAATAGTAATAGTAGTAATAATAAAAATAGAATAAATAAATAAATAAATGAGTACAGAGAGCAGGTATAGATGTGAAGGAGGGATCAGCCTTTTTCTCTGGTGTGATGTCCTTCTCTCTCTCTCTCTGTCCTTCTCTCTCTGTCCTTCTCTCTCTCCCCCATCTCTGTCCTTGTCTCTCTCTCTGTGTCCCTTTCTCTCTCTCTCTCTCTCTCTCTGTCTGTCCCCCCCTCCCTCTCTCTCTCTCTCTCTCTGTCCCTGTCTCTGCCCCCCCCCTCTCTGTCCTTCTCTCTCTCTCTCTCTCTCTCTCTGTCCTTCTCTCTCTCTCTCTCTCCCCCTCTCTGTCCCTCTCTCTCTCTCCCTGTCCCTGCCCCCCCCCTCTCTGTCCTTCTCTCTCTCTCTCTCTGTCCTTCTCTCTCTCTCTCTCTGTCCTTCTCTCTCTCTCTCTCTGTCCCTCTCTCTCTCTCTCTGACACGCAGCTTGTCATTTTACAGAGAAGCCGGAAAGCGTAAACTCTTCTGTCCTAACGACTTTCCTCATACTGGAGACTCTCCTGTTAGAAACATCTTCACAATATCACAATATCAATTCTCAGACATTTTTGCTTGTAAAATAAGATTATTATCATTATTATTATCATCTTTAGACTATGTGCAGCGTGCACTATACGAGTCCCTGACACTAGCGTCCTGGCAGACACACAGATGACTAATACAAGAAGCAGCTATAAAACCGGACTATATTGATGTCTCTGACTAAACGTTAACACAGAGACCTCTCACAGCGACAAACACTGACACCATTTAGAGAAGATCAATGAAGTCAGTCACACGTAGGGACACACACACACACACACACACACACACACACACACACACACACACACACACACGCTCTTTCAAAAGTGCTGTGAGGCTATTTATTATGTAAAGAGTGAGCAGTCACACATTAGCGATGCGCAGAGGAAC
Source organism: Pangasius larnaudii (assembly GCA_037576815.1). Taxonomy (NCBI): domain Eukaryota; kingdom Metazoa; phylum Chordata; class Actinopteri; order Siluriformes; family Pangasiidae; genus Pangasius; species Pangasius larnaudii. The sequence continues at coordinate 770,134 of CM074929.1, forward strand.
CCAGGAAGTGTAACTGCTCTAAACAGATCGTTATTTTAATGGATTAATTAAAACTAGTGCTGGCTTTTAAATCTACCTGTTCAACAGGCAACTACGAATAACACACTAATAACACTACTACTGGGTTCCTGGGCCACGGAAAGCGTGCTAAAACTGTGAGATGGCAGGAAAGGAAAAAAACGAGGAAGAAAGAAAGAAAGCGAAGTGACAAAGCAAAGAGAGAGAAAAAAACAAACAAACAAACAAAAAAACCCAAACGTAGGAATCAGCATGTTTTCGGAACGGAGCTCGAGACGAGGTTCACGTTTCTCACAGACACAGCACTGACACCACCATCGTGTTTATTACGTTTATTATGCCTTCGTTTCAAAGCCACTTTCACACACTTCAGCTACACGCAATTTTATAAACAGAGTCTTGTGACAGCTGTGGAATTTTTACGTAGATAAAAAAAGGAATAAAAATGTAACTATGTGAAATTTTAGCGAAAGCAGGCGGTTCAATTTCATCACAATCTCATCGCCGAAGCGATTAAAGACGAGTGTTGTGAAAGAGGACAGGAACATCAGAGCAGGTCTTTCTGTCATCCTTTTGTTTTTCAGCAAGTCAAAAACCCTGTGTGTGTGTGTGTGTGTGTGTGTGTGTGTGTGCTGTTCTCTACTGACTTCTAGAGGCATGGTGCTTGCAGCAAGTGACAAAAGGTAATGCAAGACCGCAGTGTGTGTGTGTGTGTGTGTGTGTGTGTGTGTGTGTTTGTGTGTGTGTGTGAGATCTGCTGCAGAGCCGGTTCCAGTTACACAAACTTACACGGGTTACAACATCGGCTCTCTGTGGCGGTGCGGAAGAGGAGCGATTAGCGCTTTTGGCTTAAAACGAGTTTTATTACCACTGAGACCTTCTGAAAGCTTAGAAGTGAATAAATCATCATCGATCAGCTGATTTTTAAAACCATATTCTTATGTAACATTGTGTAACATCGCTTTGTGGAAGGAGTCTCCAGTGTCAGTTCAAGGCCAGTGAGGGAACGACGGTTTGTAGCTGCTATAATGTTAGAATTGACTCACGGACTTTCCTGTAACAATAAACGGTTTAAAAAAAAAAAAACATTATTCATTAATAAATAAAAATCTTAATTGTTAGCATTAGGGCTGCACGATATTGAAGAAAAATGCGATGTGATAAGTATTATTGTTATATTATATTGATATTGTATAAATAATGCGATACGTTAATGCTACAAGCGTGTAAAATCAATTTCTATTATATTTATATATATATTTAAAAGTTGAAAAAAGTTAAATATAATCACATGTATTAAATTCACTCAGTTATCTCCTGCGATATCGCTGTGGTATAAGAGGAATAAAACACACGCTGTTACAGGAAAATAATCAGTCGGTGTAGTCTAGCATTATTTAAAAAAAAATTAAATAATAATCATCGCAATCTGAACGGTATAAAAGGTCTGATGTGTTGTGATGAAGAGTCAAAGAGTCGTCATCAGTGTCGTGAGCAGGAAGTCGGATCTCTGAGACACGAAGTTGGAAAAACACGGACGCGCCGATGCTCGGTGTTTTATCGTTGCCGTTAACGACGAGTGACGTACGTTTACCTCCTGAAACCAGCAAACTGTACAGTCACGGTTACAGATTTAACAAGCCAGTATCTCCTGATGGTGATCTAAATACTGCAGATACTTACAGAGTAACTCATCTTAAAAGTGCTGATAAATTTCAGTCGTGTGCTGAAATCGGAGACCTTCTCGACTTTCCGAGCAGGAATTTCTGAGCAGAGGGACGTTTTCTTTCGGTCTTCCCAGTCGGAAAGTCGTAGGCCAGAAATTCCGAGTTTTAACGGAACGCGGTATAATGAACCGTTTGACCAACGAGCTCGTTTTTAGCTGTTTACTCATCATGTTTACCAACACGCACACAGGAAGCGTTCGGCAAAACCCTCTGAAGAACGGCGCCTTTTAATGAGGATATAATCCGGATATAACCGGATCGCCGTTAGCACTGACGAGTTATTCAAATGTTGACCTGATGTGGCGTCGTTCACTCTGATTCAACGTTACCTCATTTCCATGCTTCTGTAGAAATTCTATTTCCTGTTGCGTGAAGGTTGTCATGGAGATGGACTTCACTCTGTGGGGAGGGTTCAAACCTCGCCTAGAGAGAGAGAGAGAGAGAGAGAGAGAGAGAGACAGAGAGAGAGACAGAGACAGAGAGAGAGACAGAGACAGAGAGAAAGAGACAGAGAGAGACAGAGACAGAGAGAGAGAGACAGAGACAGAGATAGACAGAGAGAGAGAGAGAGAGAGAGAGAGAGAGAGAGAGAGAGAGAGAGAGAGAGAGAGAGAGAGAGAGAGAGAGACAGAGAGAGAGAGAGAGAGAGAGAGACAGAGAGAGAGACAGAGAGAGAGAGAGAGAGAGAGAGAGAGATAGAGAGAGAGATAGACAGAGTTGTTATGACAGTTGAACTGTTGAATACGCAAAGAAACCTGACGAACTGAAATCATGATAATCAGGATAATGAGATTTGGCTCAGTGAAACCGTGTCCTGCTTCCATCACAGTCTGTCCCTGGTGACAAATCAAGGCTGATTGTTACTATTTTTAAACAAAGCCTTTGTTTCTCAGTGTTAACCACTTCGCAAAGGACCACAAACGACAGGACGTTCAGCTCAATTTCACAGCTCATGCCCTAGATGCTAGTCTCTAATCCTTATTAGACATTACAGAGCGCATAAAGGTCATTACAGGCAGAAGGGGGATAACTCTGTCGACTTCTACGCCCTTCAGATATACTTCAAACAGTAGAAGAAGAAGAAGAAGAACTGTCAGACATCTGACCTTGCTGTGACCTTGACCCTGTTTGAATCGATTCCAAAATCCAGTCGGCCACATGGGCAGCTGGAGAAAGGGTTATATCAAAAATGGGGTTCTTTGACAGCACGTTAAAGCAGAATCGACTAAAAATCAACCATACAGCAGAGTTTTCACGATTGTCTCTGCCATCAAGCAGCTCCCGACTGCGCAGCTAATATTACGCCCTCCCCTACTCTCCTTAAAGATGAAACGGTGGAAATGCTAATATTCCTCTCTTTTTTAGGCAGGACGCTTAAATCATTTACAACATTTTTTTTTTTTTAAATGGTACATTATATGGCCAAAAGTATGTGCACCCCTGACCATCACACCCACATGTGCTTGTGGAACATCTCATTCCAGCTGTTATAATGAGCTCCACTCTTCTGGGAAGCTTTCCACTAGATGTTGGAGCGCGGCTGTGGGGATTTGTGTTCATTCAGCTACAGGAGCATCGAGCGATTTTTGTGATTTCTATTTACACTTAGCCAAAGTTTGTTTATCTTTTTCCATCTCAATATTCCTGACCAGCGAATGAAAGAATGAAACCAAATCAAACAGCAAATGAACCAGGTTTCACTCCGTGTCAGACTGGAGAACAGACTTACAGGTGTGAAAGTGCTTGAAGATTATGTGTCAGTTTTAAAAAAAAAAAAAAAAAAAAAAAAAAAAAAAGGTATCAAGTGATTGTGTAATAAAGCACCAAATAAATCAGAGTATCTGAAACATTTCAGTCAAGTTCCTGCTTGTTTAGTGTCTCCTAGTCGAACACTGGTTCGTGTAGACGGCGAACACAAGCGATAACCTGCTTTTTTCTCCTCTGATTCTAGACCACATCACCTTTTGAGAACACCAGCGCTTGAGAAACACGCTATAAGCGTTACCGCTCCGGTTCTAATAACAGAAAGCACCGTTAACGCAAAGAGCGGTAATGAATTAAATAGTGAGGGACATACAGAATAAAACCTCTTGCTACAGCACAGAGCAGCGTGTTAGTGGGTGGCGAGAAAGAGGGACACGGTGAGAAAGAGCACAGGACGGGTTAATTTGATAGGGGATGTGTTACACTTCTGCAGGGCTGAGTATTAGATTAGATCCAGTCCCTGTGTGCAAGTGTGTGTACACTATATTAGGCAGTCGAGCTTAGCTGCAGTCCCTGTTCTCTCAGAAATCTGAGTTATTATCTTGTTATTCACAAATCTGGGACAAGGACAACAAGGTTAGACTGCAAGGCACCTCGGGTTTCTTACGGGCCTGCGACGTGCGCCTCAGGGACGCAGCAATACCGATACCGGTATCGGGTATCGTTCTGATAGTAACGTAAAAAACGTTCTTATAAAAACATCCGATATCAAGTGATACTATACGACGTAAGCTGCGTGTATGTCGACTGGTCGATGAAAAAAAGTTTACTTTACTTCGAAGTGGAACAAAGTAAAACAAAATCCAGTCTCCACTGCAGTCCTACTCGATCCAAGCTAGCTAATGTAGCTAGCTAATGCGTTTATTTAAAATAAACGCTCTAAAATGATAAAGAACGAGTCTGGTGCGTGAACAGTCACGTGTGCGCGCCGTTCATGGTCACTATTTAAACCAGGAAAACATAAACGGAGCTAAATAAAAGGCGTCAGTGTTAATATCGTATGATTAAGACTCGTATTCATTCTGGGGGGGAAAAAACTGATGGTACTGATGTATCCCTCGTGTGTTTGTGTATAAAATGAAATTCTGCCTCCATTTCCTTCTTGTACAGAAAAGCTATAGGACTCTCCAGGTGTGTGTGTGTGTGTGTGTGTGTATGTGTGTGGGAGCATGAATGATGCCTCTCTCATGGCTCAGGTGTCAGTGTCCTGATACTGTGTTAGCTGATTTTTGGCATTAACTACAAAACAAAACTTTCCACCACAGAGGTGGGCGCATGTGTGTGTGTGTGTGTGTGTGTGTGTGTGTGTGTGTGTGTGTGTGTGTGTGGCCCAAATTGCCTGTCCTAGTTTGCTGCTAGAATCGAAGGTAGAGCAGAAGTACAGAATTATATTGTAGTGCCTCTCGCTCGCGCTCTCTCACACCCACACACACACACAACCATACAGTCTCACTTTCCCCTGTGATCATCAGTACCTGTTTGCCACTCTGGAGGTTCAGGTTTAGGAGGAAAAAAAGGCTTTTGAGGCTGAGGAGCAGGAACCAGGAGACCTGCGCATGTAAGACTAGATCAGATGCTGAATTATTTACACTCCAAAACTGCTGGTTGCTTCCTCTGACAATTTGGCAACAGCCCACTGCTTAATAATTGTTAGCAGCTTTTCTGCCCTACAACAGTCTGTGAGGGTCTTTAAGGGTATATAAGGATCTTTGAGGGTATATAAGGATCTGTGAGGGTCTTTGAGGGTATATACAGATCTGTGAGGGTCTTTAAGGGTATATAAGGTTCTATGAGGGTCTTTAAGGGTATATAAGGTTCTATGGGGGTCTTTAAGGGTATATAAGGATCTGTGAGGGTCTTTAAGGGTATATAAGGATCTATGAGGGTCTTTGAGGGTATATAAGGATCTTTGAGGGTATATAAGGATCTGTGAGGGTATATAAGGGTATATAAGGACCTGTGAGGGTCTTTGAGGGTATTTGAGGATCTGTGAGGGTCTTTGAGGGTATATAAGGATCTTTGAGGGTCTTTGAGGGTATATAAGGATCTTTGAGGGTATATAAGGATCTTTGAGGGTCTTTGAGGGTATATAAGGATCTTTGAGGGTATATAAGGATCTTTGAGGGTCTTTGAGGGTATATAAGGATCTTTGAGGGTATATAAGGATCTGTGAGGGTCTTTAAGGGTATATAAGGATCTGTGAGGGTCTTTAAGGGTATATAAGGATCTATGAGGGTCTACAAGAATGTATAAGGGCCTTTAAGGATATCTAAGCATCTATAAGAGTCTATAAGGGAGTATAAGGGTCCATAAAGCGTACATAAGGGTCTACAAGGGTCTATAAGAGACTATAAGGGTTAACAAGGGGTACACGAGGCTACATAAGCGTACATGAGGGTCTACACTGGTCTTCGGTCATCAAGATCAAATTTAACTGTCTAGTATCAGTACGTCAAAGTGAACTTCATTCATGTATCTTCATTAACCACTTTAACCCAACTAATTTAAATCTAAGCAGCCATGTTGGCATTACGACAGATACAGAACTGCTACAGCATCCTGAGATGTCTTTCTAACATATCGGCAGATGCTAATGAGACTCCATTATTATCTTTATATATACAAAAAAACAAACACACCACGGTGTAAAACCAACAACACGCTGCCTTTCTGTCGAGGCTGCAAATAGGAGGCGCTCCCTCAGAAACCTTGTTAGAAGAGGATCAGATCTAGGGTTGGGTGGGGCAAAAAATTATTATATCACGATACTTGGAGGCATTTTCTAAGATCCAGAATATGCCTCATGCTCTCAAACTGCCAACAATACAGTAGTGTTGCATGTAAATGAGCTGTTATAAATTTGTTTATTGTTAATAAGGGGAAGAGTGAATAGAAGGAAGTGGATTTCTCAACAGGAACACACCCGAGATTGGCAGCAACAGCATGTAATATAATTCAAGCGATTTCCTTTATTTGAACTATGTGCAGTCAGATGAGTTTGCCAAGTAACACAAAGTTTAAAAAGGTAACGCCAGCCGTTACGTGTACACAAAGCGGTCGGTCACTGAATGCGTGCAGAGTGAATACTGTACTGCTCAGGCTTATACTTGTACGGCTTTGGCCACATTTCCGCTGCTTTGATTGAGCAGGAAATTGCATCAGGGCTTTCTTGTGACATTCTGCTCCTGACGCAGTCACAGTGGAGAAGAAACCTCACTAGAACTTGTCAAGGAGAGGAACTTTCCTTACGCTTGCTGAGACAGACTCGTGTTCAGCCACTGTGTAAAAACTTCTCGGGCTAATCAAATGTTAGACAGACGCATCCATACTGAAGTTTTAGATTAGACACGTGAGATGGTCCTCTGCTCCTCCTGTCTGACTTACAGGTGTAACAGGTGAAAACGACTGTTTCTGCGGTAACCGCAAATTTGTTAGCTAAAGTTTCAAAATGTTAAACAAAATACAAATTTATGTTTCAACCGCAACAGATTTTCATGGAAGCAGATGATTTTTTTCAGGTCCACTTGCTGCGTCACTGTAATCTCAATCGAAATCCGAAGCACGGGGGCGTGGCCAAGCATCAGTGATGGACGGAGAGGAGGCGGGTCAAACCGGCAGGTAACACGTGATGATTCTCACCTGTGTCTTATTACTGCCTGTCTACTTATTTGCGTCTCTCTCTGTGTCCAGTGACTGGCGTAACCACAGAGAGAGAGAGAGAGAGAGAGAGAGATGTAGAGACACACGCACACGCCGCAAAGCGTAAACTTGAACTTCCGCGCTCTCACACACCGGGATCTACACAGGTAACTACAGCACCTGGTGTAGCTCACTGCATAGTCACGAGGTCTAGTAGGGTTTCTGTGATCATGTGAACATCAACAATAAGCTTGTGGTCATTTTTAACACTAGTTTTAAACAAATCCATATCTGCCCTAAACACTCACTCTCTCTTTCACACACACAGAGTAAATACACTCATGGCCTATACATTCCCAAGTGAGCTTAAACTTCCTGTCCTGCTGCTTCCACTTCCTGTTACACAAGCTGACCACATGGTGCTGATGCAGTGGAATCCAGCTCCCACTTCCTGCAGGAGGGTACACAAAAGCACACACACACACACACACACACACCTACCTCGAAACTGCCTACAAGGAGATTTTATGGAGATTCCGGATCATTCCTAATATCCGTAATACCGTTCCCAACCCCTACCAGCAGGCCACATCTCCATCCCGAACCCATTATACGACGATATGAACAATTTATGTCACAATACACTCTTCTGGGATAAGGTGGATATTTTGATATCTTTTAATTTTTTTTTTTTACACCTTTTTAAAAATTACAACCCGATTAGAAGCAGCTGGTGTGACATTAAAATTTTGTAATAAATTTTTTTATTCGTAAAATGTTAAATTTACAGATTTTTCTCCTTTTAATTTTAAATTAATAAATAACTAAATAAATAATTAAATAAAATATTTTTATAAAATGAAATAATTTTTTTTATTGTTACAAATAAAAAGAAATGTACGTATTATTACAAAACATTTACTATTTATAACTTTTTTAAATGATGCAATACTGTACTGGACGTTTGTGAGCACCTATATTCGTCATACATATCGCGTATGGTAGAAATGCCTGGCTATAAAAGCGAATTATCCTCCATGCTGTTGCCAAGCGAGCTGGTTTGGTTATCCTTCTTGCACAGGTACAAAATGAGCCGAGCCAGGACACATGGGTAGAACTAAAAATAGTTCAGGCGATCGATTGATCAAAAGCAGCCGTCACAGAATCCAGAACCGTCCTGATTAATGTCTCTGGCTGGAGTTGCTTCTGTACTGGCACAAATATCTTCAGCAGTAGACTAGAGGAATGTCTGCCAAGGTTTCTCCCTCGTTTCTCTGGTCCTAGAGGCCCAGAGTCCACTGATTTGTCCACCTAGGTTTAGGGTTAGGGTTAGCTCTAACCCTAGGGTCAGTTAACCATCTAAACATTTTACTCCTAACCAACTAATTGACGTGTTTGATGACTGTGTTTGTGTTGCGTTTGCTGTAATAAACACGTTTAATCATCTGGAGGTTTATCAGTGGAATGAGGGTGTGTGAGAGTTGGAAAGGAGTGGACTTGTGCTTCATTGGGACGTCATTAAAACATAACAGCGTGTCCTTTTTTTTGTGATACGATGCCAGCAAAACTCGGGAGATATCGGAGAAAACCACCTGGAAGACGACGGCAACCATGTTTACATTTTAACCTTTGAACATTATGAACTTTTAGCCTTTTAACCTTTACACGCTTTACTGCTGAACATTTTAAAATCAATTACAACAAAACGCTGTAACATCACTTAACTCTTCTAGCGTGTTCCTCCATGAACTTTACCCTGTTAGTTATATTTATACTTTTTATATTTACAATTTAAGTGACATCAAGCTTCATCTTGAAGACTGAGCGACTCGGTGATGGAGTTACGAACGACTCCAAACTCGTCTTCTACAAACAGTCTGTTTATGTGAGCCTATAAAGAGGATTGTTACCAGTTGGAAGATTCTCTACAGTGTCAGACATTCCAATCAAATAAAATCACACACACACACACACACACACTTGGGCCACACCCTTGCATGATAACTCTGCATGATAGCATCTTAAATACAGATTACCCACAGGCTGCTCGTGACACAGCAGATAAAACATGCCTGTGATTTTTCACTTCTCTAAAACACAAAGTTCGTAGCTGTAAGTAAAACGAATATACAGGCGTGTAGGATTTTCCCGGACAAGCTGGCACTGAAAAGCGTAAAGCATTCAGGTAAATCGTTGCCATCGTGTTCCATACGTAACCAGACTATCTGACTGTTCAAACTATTCCGACTACACAGATAGGATTAAAGCTTTGATCTGAGAATCAACGAGAATGAATCTGGTGGTTGCTCTCGTCTTTAGCGTGATCCAAATACATTCCGACTTGGTTCGAGAGGCATTCATTCCAAGCTAGCTTATGTTAGGAGTCCAAAAAAAAAAAAAAGGGGGTGAAATGTAAACGATTTAACTTGATTTAAAGATCGCTGTGTGGGGGTAAACCCGGGAGAAGCAGATTTCGTGTCCGGATTATTAGTTTAAAGCGAAAACAAAAAGGTTCAAACTCAATGCCATTGCGCATCAGAAGAACGTTCACGAAAAAGTAGCTAGCCAGGCTCGGATAATATCTTTTTTTTTCGTGCGATGCGAGGACAGGACGCCACATCCCACAGCGACTCGCTGACTGTTTCTCTAGAACACGAACATGACGGGCTACATCGGGGTTTTTTTTTTAAAATCTTAGTCAGGTTCTGGAAACATGAGATGTTGTGAGAACATACAGTAACATTCAGCTGCTCCATATTTATGAGGAAATTCTGTTTCCTGTGAAACCCTTCTGCGACTCTGAAAACAACCGGCATTTTCAGGAGCCTCAGTTTCCGTGGGTAAGTCTGAAGCCGCTGCAGACGACACAAAGCCGAAGTCATTTAGACTCGGATTCATGAAAAAGCTCAGTTATCTTCATGATCCTCAGGGAGAGTCAAACCCGAGTATCTTTACCATCAGACACGTTTATAACACCATGCAGGAGACACGGTCCAGACTCGCTCGGGTAAATCTGGAAACACTTTTCTTGCACTATCCTCCGTCTTCTCCATACGAGTAGACAGATGCACGTGATTGGCTGGCGAGAGAGAGATTATGCCCCTCCCACTCTCACAGCACAGCTGTGTCACTCGGGAGCTGAAAAATATTTCTGAGAAAGGCTTTTCTGTGAAATCTCTAACACTGTAGGAATTATAACACGATATTTCACAGCATTTCTTTTGCAGTAACGATATAAACGACGAGATGAAAACAGTAACATTCAGCGCTATCTTTTTTTTTTTTTGGTCACAAGATGTCTGATTCACGTCTGATCTTCTGGATCTGATATCCGCTTCCATATTACGGAGAAAGCTCCTTTTTTGGGGATTAATTCTTCTTCCTCATCCAGGGTTGGAACGCCGCCATGCTTCCGCCATGTTTGTTCTCGTTCTACGTGTGAGATGCGCGCAAACACATCATCGACGAGATCGTCAATATCGCAGGACGAGGAGTTGTACCGGTATATCATGAACGATGCGATGCGATGCGATACGATACGATACAGCCCGATTTCATTATCATTATTTATCGGGTTGTCATTATAAGCTGAAAGACAACACGCCGAGGTCATAACTAAACTGACGGAGATGTACGATGATCAGTATTTTGTGAACGTTAACGGGAAGGAAACCTTCTGCTCAGTCCAAGTCACAGCACTGGACTGGATTTTCAGTGAGTAACTGCGTTTGTTTACTTCTTAGGGGTTTGTTTGTTGTTTACTGCCGGTAACTGTGTAGGAAGGAATCTGGTGGCCACTAATAAAAGTCATTAGTGCTTCAGAGAGCAGGGACTGAAGATTTAATTCAGCAGAACGCTGACATCTTTCTGCGTTCCCAGGCATCTGAAGATACGGTGAGCAACATTACCGAGACCAGACGACATTCCCGGCGACATCCGTTACCGTCTGTCTCTCTGTTTACTCTCCTCGCGTCCCTTTATTAGACGGATTGTTCCGCTTTTCCCAGAACGGGTGACGCCAGATTCTTTTGGCTAATCGAGCAGACTGATTCAATTCTGCGCGATGTAAATTTGATCACTTTGAGAAAAGTCGAGATGGAAACGTTTGAGCGAGCTGGAACCCAGCGGAAACAGGTTCCTGCAAAGAAGAGACACGGATAGAGATGGCAGCGATCCAAAAACGGTGGATCCGGATATCGGAGAACAAAATGTATATATTTCCACTGCAAGAAAAAAAAAAACATTTCTTTTCCAAATCCAGTTCCAAGCTTTGCTGTTTGTTACACCCACAGTTCCTTGCGGGCTGAGTACGTGCGTTCAGTGGATCTTCTGAATAAGGCGTTTACATGCAACAAATTTCCGATTAACACGGGAATATTCCAGGGATGAGAATCGGAATCTGTGGAATCAGAATACCGTCTTAATCTGAATCGGATTGGAATCGTTTACGTGACGATACTAATTAAAATATCACCAGATTCTGATTAATATCTGAATATCGATGCGCAGGCAAACGCAGCCAGTAAAAAAGTCCCGCAGATAAACTAATCCAACCCGAATAGGGCTCTAGATTATGCACAGCGCCTGTAATACAAGTCCCTGTGAATGCACGGTTGCTATAGAAACGATAACATATTCCAACGAGCGCATTAACATTAGCATTAACGTTAATATTACCCTGCGAGCCGGAACTACTTTCAGAGCTGCTGCTATAGAGAAACCGATCAACACCTTCTGACCAATCAGAATCGAGAATTCGACAGCGCTGTGACGTCAAACGCTTATATATGGCACGGCTAGACTCACTCGGCTGAGCTAGCATGCTAAGACAATTGCGAGTATTTAGCACATTAATATATGATAGTTACTAGGTAGAACCTATAAACTTAAAAATGTGAATTTAAAACATTTAATATTTGTTAGTTTTTTTAAAAAATAATAATAGATAAGATTAGTGCTCTGGGGTCTGCACCAGGTTGTGATATGGCTAGCTAACGGCGCGCGCTCACACCCTAATTAGCACGCTAGCGGTTTTTCCAAGAAAACACACTAAACGGCTAAGCTAAATTATTTATACAGTATACACTGGAATGGTTTTATTATGTGCTACATTTCTTCAAATATAAATATACTTTTTGTTTATTTTTAACCACAGCATGTAGAGGATGTAATAAAGCAGTTAGGGCCTGGAATGAAGTTAACGGTAAACTCTTAGCTAGGTTAGCTTAGCCTCCAACCAAACAGGTAGTTAGCTAGCTGGCTAATCAACAACAGTGAAGTCACCCTGCACACACACAGTGATTCAGTTCACCAATAATTTTTTTTAGGTTTATGGGAAGAAAAAGTATGAATATATATATAATATTATTGTATACATATTAAAATTAATATTATCGCATTCTAGCTAGGCTGTAGTTAGCGCCTGCTAGCTGCTCAAGCTAACCCACAGTCACCTACTCTCCCATGAATAATAGCAACATAACGCATATAATATAGTGACCTTTATGATAATTAATCACACTCTGTAGATGTGTCAAGAAGTAGAAATAATGAAAGAGTACGCTATTTATTTAACAAAATAACATAACTTCATGGTTGTGCTAGAAACACGGCTGAATCCCAAACGCCCCTCTGTTCCCTACATAGGCGCCCTAGACAGCTAGGGTGTGACAGAGCGGTTTGTGCGCTGCACGGAGTGCACTATGTAGGAGACAGAGCGAGTATTTGGGACGCAGCCCAGGTTGTTAAGGCTGCTTACAGGATACCGGAGCAGGAGGTGCAGACGAAGGAGCCGGTGGTCATGTCGGCGTAGGTCGGGCCGCGCTGGTCGCAGTCGAAGCACTTTCTGTTGTGAGGCAAACTGGTCATCTCCCTCAGCATCTTCAGGTGTTTCTCCTCCTGTTTGCGCTTCGCACTCGCCGCCATGGCCGGAGCCCAAAGACTTGTATATATGTGGAGGGGAAGAAAAAAATTTTTTTATTTTTTTTTTTTTTTTTAAAAAAAAAAAAAAAAAAAAAAAAAAAAAAGCCCTCAATTTGTCCCTGAAAGAGAGAGAGAGAGGGGCAGAGGGTGTGAGACAGAGACAAGCCGGAGAATTCACTCCGAGAGAGAGAGAGAGAGAGAGAGAGAGAGAGAGAGAGAGAGAGAGAGAGAGGACAAGACGCCGTGCTCGCCTCGCTCACTCACTGCGCATGCGCAAACCCTGCACCGCCCAGCACACGAAAAAGAGTTGAGTCGAGTTCTCTGCAGGAGTGACCTAATTCACACCAAACCAGAGCCCTGGGATCTGCTGGGGCTGGATATGCATACATATATACATACATACATACATACATTTAAAAAAAAATAAAGGCAGAAAAGTTATTCCTGAATAAGTTCATCATATCATATTTGACATAAACAGGTATGATTTGGCTTAGTGATTACCGCTCTTGTCTCACAGCGCCAGGGTCGAGGGTTCGAACGCCGACTCCGCCCCGTAGGGCTCCTCACACCCGGACTAGTTAACCCTCTGGGTCATTCGAGACGTTATCTCGCGTCACGATGTTCATACTTTACCCAGCGTTAACAATTAATCCTGCGTATTCACACTGTACTCTCCTAATCCCTGGGCTAGTGTGCGCTTAGTCTCTCTACTCTTAGTTTCTCCATCAAAGACATTTTGGGGGGAAAAAAATGAACGAATCTGTTTCAGTGTGTGTTTGACTGTCGCTGAGAGGTGGCATGAATCCACAGTCTGGGTTAGAAAGAAATCAGCCCCAGCCTCCATTCATCGGTGCTGCTGTTGCACTCGGTTCCACAAAACTCCAAACGTTTTCAGCAGATAATTTGATGTGTTTTTATCTTTGAAGGACAGACAGACAAACCTTCATGCTAGTTCATTTATACTCGTGTATTTGGGCACGAAATCCAGCCCTGACGTGTGCGTTAATCTAACTCAGGGCTTATCAAATATTATTATTATTATTATTATTATTATTATAAAATAATAATCGAGATTTCTCCACTTTGAGAATCACTGAGAATCACAAAAATGAGAAGATGACGACCAAAACATCTGACTGAACATGTGAAATGATGTTAGCCATCAAAAACACGTGACACACACACATACTCATGAGGAAGCAACAGGATGAGACGTGACCCCAGAAATATTCCGCCTAGGCGTTATAGATATTATATATATATATAGTGTAAGGCATTTAGGAAGTGTGTAACGCAACCTTCAGTGTGGATTCACAACCCCTGCATTCACACAGCTTTCGACACGTCCTCATCGACTTCCTCTCACCAGCGCTGCTCAGCATCACACTCAGAGCACACGGACAGGGATGTACAACAGGAAGTGGATTCTTCAACAGGAACACGCTCAAGCTTGGCAGTAGTTAAAGCAATTTCTACTTTATTCGAAAACGCAGACATTTCAGTGTCCTAATTAGCAGGAGGAATAAAGTAATGACCGTACGTCAGGTGTTAAGTACAGACTGTTACAGGTTGTAATTGTCGTTCTGAAAATAGACAATAAAACGACTTCCTCTGAACGACTGGCGTTTGTCGTAACAGTCTGAACTTAGAGGTGAAAAATAAGATGAGAAAAACAATGAAAAGGAAGCTTGTGTTTGTGTACAAATCTTCTGCTTCTTCTTCTTCTTCTACTTCTCACAGAAAACAACTCCTAATTGCAAAAAGTGTCCATTTGAATTTTCAGTAACTTACATACATGAACAGTTTATTATTACAGAGCACATGATGACGGATGACTCTCGTTTATCCGGGATATAAATCATCATAACAACTGAATACACAGCGCTATAGCTATCCTGTCTATTGCTTTAAACTCTTCGTCTTCATCTTCATCAGTTTACATACAAAAATCCTCATTTCTCAAATGCAATGAACCAAAAAATAAATCAGTAAATTCCAGTTTGTCTGAAAACTCCAGCACAGGCCTGGTTCATGTATTTATCTTCCAAACAAATGATTTTTTACAGTAAATGGTGTGATAACAAGGCATTCTGGGAAACAACAAAACTCTTAACACTGGTAATTTTCTCAGATCCCATCATTCTTCCCTGCTGTAAGCTGCTCAGGCGTCGTATACTGAGAGATGACAGTTAACAGGATTTTAAAACGTTTCAGCTGGTAAATGAAATGGATGCAAAAAAAAAAAGCAAATTCTGTCTGAACAGCCTGTTCGAGTGGTTTTACTTTATTCAAATAGAAACCTTTTCTTAACTCAGTATTAATTCCTGTCGTCTTAATTCACCGAAACCATTCAGACAGAATAGATTCTCTCCAGAACATTATCGAAGGATATTAATAAAATGGACGCAGGAAAAAAAAAGTCAAGCACCGGATCGTCGTTCTCACAAACGTTTCAGGACAGGAAGCTGTTAAAGCAGGAATTTATTAACTGACTCGTAACGAACAGATCAGATAAATTGAGGTTAAGGGGGGGAAAAAATAAATTAAATCGGTGAATCATTAAAATGGAGGACTGCAGTAAAAACGCATCCAGAAAGAAGGATTTTAGTGGAAAAAGAAAAAGTACAAGAACATA
>CM074929.1:819042-834619 GCA_037576815.1 Pangasius larnaudii
CAGAGGGAAAAGCTCCCAAACTGAGCTCCTTTATCTCTCTGCTTCATTCCTGCTCATTTCCTGACCAGTGATTTGTTATTAAGATCATTAAAAGATTAATATTTTGATCTTTTGCACTTGACCTGTTTTTTTCCTCAGGATTGTACTGTTGAAAATGTCGCAGTTCAGCACCAAGAGCTATTTATAGCTCACGACTCCAAATATTTCACTTTAGTTCACGTGCACGCTCCTACAGTAGCACACACTGTTGTTGTTGTTTCTTAATGAATAACACCTGATACTGCCTCTGTGTCCTGTGTGAGTTACAGTATGTGAGGAATAAAACGCTTGGAGATGTGCTGATGTTGGAAAATAATTCAGGACAGAATGATGTGATGATAGCAACAAGGAAGTTATTTTATTGTTATTATTATTATTATTATTGGCTCGTGTGATTTTTCTGTGTTTAACTGGAAGGTGACGTTTTGCACGTATGTGCTAGCAGGAGAGTTATATGACACTTTGTACTGATCTTTATTTTGCTCGGTGTTTCCACATACCTGCATGTTTTCTGATTTCTGAAAGGTCATACGTCATCCGTCCATGTTAATTAATCCGCCTCGTGAAGGTTTACATGTGCAGATGGTGGGATTCAGAATGAGTAGCTTTTTAATTGGTCAGAATTATATTATATACACGTTGAACAGTTTTTTTTTTCCCTAATAGATGACCCTATGAAACAATATACTGTATGGTTATGTGTATTAAAACATTTCTGCTATATCAGCATTTGAAATTAGCTGGGCTGTCTTCTGGAATGCACACACACACACACACACACACACACACACACACACAGGAAGCAGGTCTGGTGTGGATGCGTTTTGCAGATGTTCTCTAAATCTCAGCGCAGGAATGGACAGGTACATTCCTCCTGAGGAAAACTGGACTTGTTTGTGTTCCATGCGCACACAAGCATGTTCCATGAAGACTAAGAAAAAAACTCCGCAGCATTCCAAATGGATGTTCCAGGACTCTATAAACTCCAGCAGGTTTTTTTTTTTTTTTTTTAACGAGACCTCCTTACACAGCAGTGATCATTAAAACTGCAAGTATGGATGTGGAAGTTAAAAATGTAGCGGTTGGTAGCCGAAGAGACGAGTATGCACGGTTTTATCATTAGTCAGGTTTACGCAAGAGGAACGAGTGCGGAATTTGTAAATTAACATCCAAAATCAAAATCCATGCCAGAGAGAAGTCACACGTGAAAAACGTGAAATGTTTCGCTTTTTTTTAAAATTAGTGACGTGCAGAAAACATACCACACTGAAAAGCAAAATCGCAACTGCATCGTTCTTATGTTGCTTTATTTTTTCAGGTTTTATGCCGCTGCCTCTACATCTGAGATTCTCGGAACGAGGGTTGAAAGTTTGTAGGATTTATATGGAATTATTATTATTATTATTATTATTATTATTATTATTACAACCAGCACATGAACTGATTAGATTTTGGAATTGATCCAAAGAGGGTCAAGGTCACAGCAAGGTCAAATGTCTGACAGGACTAGGCTTGTTGGCGGCGGAGGCATCCCTGTGGACGCCGTTAGTGTCAAGTTCTACTTGTTTAAGGATTTAATCCTGAATTTGCGTCCGAAGTGAATGTAATTCCCTTTTGAATTGCATTTCACTTCCATCACTGTCTGCAGTCGTGTTACACTGAAATGCAATCACTGTCCAATCACAGCCCTAAGCTGTACTGGTTATAATTGGAGAAGGGGAGAAGGACCTGAAAGCATCACTTTCCACAATTTTTCACTTTTTCCAAAGATTTAAAATTAATCAATTAACAAGTTTCAAATAAAAATATATATTTATAAAGAATTAAAAACTACAAATCTATTCAACCTACAATATTTTACATTTTTTAAAGTTAAACTGCGCTTTTAAAGATGGCCTCCCACTTCCAAATTCATCCCTTTTGGCTTTAATTGTGGGTTTTCATACCACAATGACATCATGTTATTGAAACTGTTAAAGAATGTAACGATGTCTGAAGCATATCATCATAGAGCCATGACATGAGCTAATGGGGTGTGTGTGTGTGTGTGTGTGTGTGTGTGTGTGTGTGTGTGTGTGTGTGCGTGTGTTCTTCATCCTTAATTTTAATTCCATCTACTAAAGCCGAAATGGATTGTTTGTCTCTGTCTTTTGTCACACTCCAGTTGTAGGGAACAGTTCACTCTTTATCCGAGTCATATGTGAAAATGCGCTTTACTCAAAACAATCCGCTATAAAGGAGAACCGTAACGCCTTCAGTGGATTTATGAGTCTGTTAAGTGGGTCTTTGACTGTAATCTCTCTTGTAAATATGCCTCCCTCTAGTTCTTCTTTATTAAGACCAGAATTGTCTACATTTACCTAATAAATAACAGAAAGTTTATTTCTTCTTCAAACTTCTTCTAATCTCTGAACAGCTCGAGCAGGAATGACTGAAATACTGCAGCTGATCACTGATATTGCGTTTAAATCCTATTGTAATAAAAATGTAAAGCATCTGTTATTTCGGATGACGTGAGATTAGGTTCAGGTTTTGATCTGAGAGTCGGTGAAATGAAACGTGTCAATAATAACTATAAATATTAATAGGCTAGCAGGGCTAAGGTCTACCTCTCTTTCAAAAAATCAACCACATGGTCTTATTTGCTGTTAATAAATGGTTTGACTTTTGTGGAATGAACAATAGCGCCACCAGTGGACATAATAAAAAACTACACAGAAGGAAAGGCTAGGGCTGATTTCTTTCTAGCCCAGACTGTAGATTCATGCAGGTCATGTCCATTGAAGCTAATTTATTTAATTTATTCATTATATAAACCCGATTCCCTGACGCGTACCGTGCACAGCAGGTCATTAGGAGCGATTGGGAATAGAAGAAATATAATAGTCGGTGTAATAAACATGAACGAGACGGATTATTTTCTCAATAATAACTTTTCCTTCCCATTCAATATCATGACCAGTCGTCACTGAGATGGACGTCAGTGTGAGTGTGTGCTGTTATTGTACATAATGTACAGTATGTGTGTGTGTGTAAATGTGTGTGTAAACCTGTGTCTGTGTGTGTATCTCTGCAGATATAGATGAGTGTGAGGAAATGAACGGTGGCTGTCAGCAGAACTGTGTCAATACGCTCGGCTCGTACTACTGCGAGTGCGCCGAGGGTTTCCGCATTCACGCAGACGCTCGCACATGCATAGGTACGTGACTTACACGCCTTATAGCCACACACACACTGCACTACATATATATATATATATATAGTAGATACAAAAACATATGAGACACAGCTGTTCAAAGATGCATTATTCTGATGAATTATTGCCAATTATTTGCGTGTATATATGTGTGTGTGTGTGTGTGTGTGTGTGTGTGTGTGTGTGTGTGTTCCAATGTAGCTGTGAACTCTTGTGCAGTAAAAAATGGAGGTTGTGAACACAGGTGTCTGGACCTTGGAGATGAACAATACAAGTGTGAATGTCGTCCTCAGTACCGGCTCAAGAGTGATGGCAAACATTGCGAGTGTAAGAACACACTCACACACACACACACGCACACACGCACACACACGCACACACACACACACACACGCACACACAAACACTCACACGAGTGCTGGTGCTGAAATAAAAATCCTGTACATAATAAGTATAAGGGGTGTGTGTGTGTGTGTGTGTGTGTGTGTGTGTGTGCAGTGAAGGACCCATGTTTAGAAGGTAATGGTGGATGTACTCAGTTGTGCAGCAATGATAACGGAATCCCAGAATGCAGCTGCAGACCGGGATACACACTCGCTACAGGCCGCAAGAGATGTGACGGTAAAACACAAGCACAGAAAAACACTCCTGAAAGAATTCCTTTAAAAAAAAATCCCAATGAAAATGTCACAGTTTAGAAGATTTAGTGTTAAAATGCATTCAGATAATAATGTGCCTGTAAGGGCATACAGCCGCGGACAGAGCAAACAGTTACGCCATTATTCTGGTGTATTTAACCTTAATTTTTTATTCCTTTCATTTGTATTTAATCCTTCAAAGTACTCGTTACAAATGACTGCACACGATACATCAGTTGAATGGGTTCGGTTTAGCATCCAAGCTAAAGTTTATCAGCATCGAGGCTTTTAAGAATCGTGCCAATTCATTACCTTCTGTAATCTTCTCGTGCTACACAATGGAGTTAGCGCTATAGGAAAATGCTTCAATGCGCAAAGACTTGTCTAAAATGAGGCATGATCATTTCCAGATAATTTCCAAAAGCATGCTGATAACTGGCTAAATAAAGTTAGCCTGTTTTCTTTGCTAATTCCTAGCATCGATTCCAGTAGCTTGAGACATATAACACGACTCCAGAGCAGTTTGTGAGCAGCGTGCTGAAGTGAATTGTACTGAGTTTCTTTATAGTTCTATAAACTAATAAAGTGTTTCTGACGCTCTGATGTTCTTCCTTGAATTTGTTTTCTATCCCCTCAGATGTGGATGAGTGTGTGTCCGGCCGGAACGGGTGTGCTCACGGCTGCGTGAACACTCCGGGCTCCTTCAGGTGTGTGTGTGTGTGTGTGTGTGTGTGTGCGCGTGTGTGTGTGCAGGCATTGAGATGGAGATAGTGAACGGCTGTGAGAAGGATAATGGAGGCTGCGAACACCAGTGTGAACACACCAACTTCGGCCCCGTCTGCACCTGTAACCGCGGCTATGAGCTCACTGATGACCTCAGGATGTGTATAGGTGTACATCCACACACACACACACACACACACACACACACATAATCATAATGACTGTTTTGTTCTCATCCCAAAACTCTTATTCACATTCATCATCTAATTCATCTGCTCATACTGAACATCACACTCAGTTACTGTTTGACTTCATAGCACGTAATTATGGAATTAATTATGATTTATAATCACACAGGATGTAAAATGATCTAAATCTACATCTGGATTTCTGTAAAGCTGATGTGTTGAAAGCTGTTATTAAAAGCACTATATATTTATATAGGCATTATTTATATAGGAAATGACACTGATATCTAATTAATATATCATTCAGCACCTCAAAGTCATGAATGTATAAGGTTCAGGATTCAGGCTCTTACATAATATAGTAATGAAAGAGTTTATTACATACATGATAACTCTGTGTGTGTGTGTGTGTGTGTGTGTGTGTTTTCCAGACACTGATGAGTGTGAAACTGAAGAGTCATGCTGTCAGCACATCTGTAAGAACTACCCAGGAGGGTACGAGTGTAGCTGCGAGCCCGGATACACACTCAGCTTAGACGGCTGCTCGTGTGACGGTGAGAATTAAACTTCTCTGCAGCGTTCACTCCAAATCCTTTATCGCTGATTCTTCATACTTCTGCCTCATATATGCCTAATTGTGCCTATAAGATTTATTTATTTATTTATTTATTTATTTATTTATTTGGATGAATGTATTGTGATTATTTTTAGGAAAAAAAAGCTTTAATGGCGGACATACAGTACCGTAAGCCTAATAATATACAGATTTTAAAAAAGCGTGTTGTTATATAACAGAGAAAAACTGCTAATCAGCATTTATGGAAGGCGTCTCGAGTGTCAGTACTTTGTACCGGTCAGTAAGTTTTTTCCATCTTAGAGAGTAAAACAGAAGCTGGTAAAGGAGCGACTGCAATATTTCGCTCAGTAATAAATAGAAAATTGCAACTTTTGGCAAATTGCTGTGGTTATAAGGGCGATAATCGTTATAGGAAAATAATCCACTTTGGTGTGGTAATTAATCCCACCATACTGGTGGTCAACACAGTACAGGTGAACACAATCAGGTAACACAGCAGTGACAGGACAGAAACAAACACATATATTAAAACAAAGAAAAAGAATGAACTCATTTTGTTTGGAATTTTTAGTATGTGTGTTTACAGGTGTGATTTTTTTCCCCTTCATAATCTCTCCAGGCCAATGTGTGGAATTTTATATTAGTGATCAGAATTTAAATTAGAAATCAGTATTTCCGTATTCATTTGGGTTTGACATTGTTTTTAGACGTTAACGAGTGTTCACTCGAGACATCAGGCTGTAATCACTACTGCATCAATATGCCAGGATCCTACGAGTGTTTCTGCAGGGAGGGCTTCCGCCTGGACCACAACCAGCACACCTGTATTCGTGAGTACTGCGCTAAACACGCTGCAAACACTGCATCCAGGAAGGTGATTAGTGCGTGTACGCTCCAGGATACTTAGAAAAATCATAAATGAAATATTATTGATTTATTGTATATTGATATGAAATCAGGAGATCAACAGCAGTGACGATGAGGGTTCGGTGTCTTCTGCTTGCATTAAATGAGGCGTATGAGTGTATATCTGTGTGTGTGTGTGTGTAGCTCTATATGAGAGTGATCTTGAACCTGAAGAAGAGGATGAGTCCGAGGGCGAAGATGAAGAACTAGAAGTGCTCCGTCTTCCTGACCTGCTGTTCCGGCGACCCCCTCAGCTCCTGCAGTACACCGCGGCACTACACTCACCTTATGACACCGAAGACACACACACGTCCTACTCAGGACACACACGCAGCCGAGAGCAAAGAGGAGAACTCACCGTGATTAGCAAGATCAGTAAGAAAGGACTACACACACACACACACACACACACTGTAATCACACTTGATGACATGGTGAACTAGAGCAACTTGCCACATACTTGCCCATAAGTGGAGGCAAAAAATCAATACAGTTTGCAAAATTATTTACAAAAAACAAACTTAATGTGTGGTTGTGGTTGCATAAGTGTTCACCCTCATCAATGTGAAGCATTTAACTTAGTTCCGGTGTAACTGGTTTCCCTCAGAAGTGGCACAATTTAGTTGAATAGATTTGATGTGTGTGCAGTTAAAGTGTCACATGATCTCAACATAAATACGCCTCTTATTAGTTTGTAAAAGAACGTACTGAAACAAATAGCAGCATGAAGACCGTGAGATATGGTCTATCACAACAAGTCCAGCACCAACTTCTAGTAAAGTATCAGTCAAGTATTGGTTATTAAAAAAAAAAAAAAAGACAATCCCGCAGAGCACCATTAAAAAATCCAGTCTATAAAACAGGTAGTTTTGGTTCTTAAATCTGATTGGCTGACCCGCATTCGCAGCCGTTGTAAATTAATGTATTAATGTTATTAACCCACTACGGGTCATGCTTAACGACGTCCTTACTCCTGAGAAAATCACTGGAATGCATGTCCTCTCGTGCCGTTTCGCTTTAATTAATAATGAGGAAGAAAAAAATCCCAAAATAAATCCATTTCAGTTCCATGTGGAAAAAATGTGGAATTATTCAAGAGGGGGGTGAATACTTATGCCAAAACACTATATAAGATTGAACATTGCCTGGCAGGTGATCTTGTATATAGCCTACACATTACTCTTTCTGTTTGGATATATATATATTCACATATATGTGTGTGTGTGTGTGTGTGTGTGTGTGCGTGTGTGTGCGTGTGTGTGTGTGTGTCAGTGTGTATGGCAGGCTCATTTGGCGAAGACTGCAGTCTCAGCTGTGAGGACTGCGCTAACGGCGGTGTGTGTGGCGAGGAGAGGGATCGCTGTGTTTGTACGCCTGGCTGGAGCGGCGTCACCTGCAACCACAGTGAGTCCAATAGGTCAGATCTCAGGCCTGTGCTGATGAAAGGGTCAGAAAATGGTCTGACTTCAGAACGTCGGATTTAGAAACTTTTTCGAGATGGAAAAGTACATACTTTAGAGTGTGTAGTAAGAGTATGCGAGCACTGGGACACACTAACTAACACGTCATGTGACGTAAGAGGTCGTTGTCGTTGCCTGGTTACGCACGCCGTCACCGTAAACAACCTCCTCATCGCATTTCAGCGCTTCTTCATTCACTCTTCCTGATATCTTTTATACTGTACCGTTTAATTTACTATTCCCTTGATTTATGTTTCCACATTTCGTTTACGCCGCTCTAAAATGCGTCCTTGAAGCAAACCGGCGAAGCAAACCGTCACAAAACTCCTCCTCCTACCTCGTGCAAGGAATTGTGGGTAATATTAGCTGGAAAAGTGTCCACGGATTCCACACTTCGAAGATCTCCCGGAAACCATCCGGGAACCTCTGGGATCCAAGTTTCAGCATCCTACAGTTTGGGACGCACTCATTCTGACCTCGGATACTATTTAGGACGGATAGAAGGCGAATTGAGACGCAGCAATGGATTTAATATTTGTGATTATATATGAAATGGAACAATGGACTTATTATATCAAAGCTCTTATTGTGTCAACTTTTTAGCTAGCTAATGAAGAAGTACATAACATTAGCTCGGTTTATTGCTCTATTTTGCCCCCTAGTGGAATAACAAAGATTAACTCTTTTTTAAATAAGATTTTTTTCATTCAATTATGGTCCACAAGATGATTTTAATTTACAACCCAAATTCTAAATTGCTTCACCGGGCCAGTTTAGAACTTTTAACGGGCCACGTTTGGCGCCGCTGGTTTAGGCTTTCCAAAAGAAAAAACATTTGCTCATGACGGAAAACTTGGGATGGTTTCCCAGGAGGTAACCTTCATTAAAATCCAGATCCAAAATCCAAAATCACAATCAGACAACAGACTAAAGGGAAAACCAGGAAAAAAAAAATCAGAGGAACATCATAGAAAAAAGACTGGATATCCAACTGGAGAAGTTCTCAGGCTGAAGCAGGAACCGAGCCAGGAACGAAGCAGAAGATGACTGGAATCTGTCTTTCAGCTTAAGCTCTCGCTTCACCGTAAGCTTTCTCACTATTAACTTTTATAATGATGAGTCAAACTAAGTGCTTTAAACTGTTCGACTACCTTAAGACTCCTTTCAGTAGGTATGGAAACTGGCCACTCCTTCCCTCTCACTGTGAGCCTCACGCTCTGTCTCTCACGGTTTTGCTCAAGACCTGCTTGATGAACACTGAATTTTCACCAGTATTGATTGTGTGATGCTATATGTTAGAAGGTATTTTGGCTATAAATAATTGTAATTGTTAAGAAATTAATACCTAACCACACTAAGTATACCAGTGGAAACAAGCTAGAGGCAGAAATGTAAACTGCAGAAATGTTCAAATACATCTGCTAACAGGATTTGTCTTAAAGTGTAGGTGGAGCGCTAAATATAGCATGAAGGAAACAGACAGATTAATATTTCAGTGTCTCTCATTCGTGTTTCCAACAGAATACACAAAAGCGAGTAGGTAGTTTATAGGTAACTACCCAAGTTAGCCAGTTAATATTAGTCCTCGATGTTAGCCAGCAACTTTCCCTAACTAACTGACCTTCTGTACTCTAACAGAGTGTGTTTAAAGATCAGCAATGATCCCTGTTGGTCTTCACAGATCTTCCAGTAAAATCATACAGGATTTATGGTTTACAACTTCTGTGTTTTTATTCCACAACAATTTACCGTCATACTTTTTAACCTGTGTATAGTTACCTGTAATGTTACGGAACATCTGGGAAACATGTTAGATCCCGTTGTCACTTTAATTATAGCAGCGGCGAACAGTTTTTCCCTCGCCAGCCTCCTCTCTCTCTCTCTCTCTCTCTCTCTCTCTCTCTCTCTCGTTCTTGAAGCTAATAACAAGGAAAAAAAACAGAGTTTGTAACATAAAGAAACTGGAACGTGTCTCCTTCCATAAAGCTTCATCAGAGCAGACGTTCTTATTTAGATAAATAACATTTTTCTAAAAAAAAATCCATTGATTATTAGCGTATATTAGAACGAACAATGTTAACATACGTTTCAGTGTTTTTATTAACACTTTCTGACCAATCGGATTTGAGAATTGACTGACCCTGTGGTATAATGGCTGCTATTAATAAATCATTTCTTGTTAGTGGGTTTGTTGCTCAGTGCTTCTTCTGAATATTATTACCGATGCGCAAGAACGCATTTCCTTCCTGTGTACTGCCTCTAACCCACTGCTCCACACACACACACACACACACACACACACACACACACACACACACACACACTCACTCTGAGCTATGGACCGATCGTATTTCTCTCTGCGGTACCTGTGGCGCGTTCATGCATTAGCGGTTCCTTCGCTAATTCATTTTGAAGTGCAGAGTCTGGAATGTGGGTTACTCGGTTCATGAAATCCAGATGCGGTTCTATTGCTGAGACACATAACCAGTTTGGGTTGCACACACACACACACACACACACACACACACACACACACACACACACGGTGTACATGTTTAAAATATAGCACTTCATATACAAAATATACAATTCGTATAAATTGTTCATCAAGCTTTTTAAATGATTTAAACATTGTATTATATTCAAGAATAAATCAAGATAAGTCATATTTTTTTTCTTTCAATACTTTCACCAACATTTGCTCAGAAAACATGTTTTTTTTTGTATTTTATATTGCGTGTGTTTTATATTTCAACAATCTCAACATTTTAAGGCAATAAAGTTAAACCAGCAAATTCTTTTTTAATGTGAAAAATGATATTCATAGGCTGATTGCGAAGAAGTCTGAGGTTACTACAATATTTAAATGTCTCTCTCTCTCTCTCTTCCTCTCTCTCTCTCTCTCTCTCTCTCTTCCTCTCTCTCTCTCTCTCTCGCTCTCTCTCTCTCTCTCAGCGTGTATGGAGGGGATGTATGGTGTGGGCTGTAACAGTGTGTGTGCATGTCAGAACGGTGGACGCTGTGATCCAGTAAGCGGGAAGTGTCTCTGCCCTCCTGGAGTCCAAGGCCTGCAGTGTGAAGATGGTATACACACACACACACACACACACACACACACACACACACACACACACACACACTTCACTGCCCCCACTTCCTCATACTACCTCTTCTCTCTCTCTCTCTCTCTCTCTCTCTCTCTCTCTCTCTCTCTTACTTTCCAGCTGTCAGTCACATCTGACGACATGAAATATGACAAACACACAAAATTCAAAACCATCCACAATTCTTTAAAACTGTTGAGTCAGCATCATCTTCACTTTTATGGCTTTTTGTTGTAGAAGTGAGTGTTTTTTTGCTCTGAGGACTTGTGTGTGCTGTCCCCAGGATGTCCTCAGGGCTTTTTCGGGACGTTCTGTCGCAGAAGATGTAACTGCCCCAATAATGGACGCTGTCACCGCGTGTACGGAGGCTGTTTCTGTGCAGCTGGACTATATGGGAAATTCTGCCATCTGTGTAAGTGTCCTTTTTTATACAGATCTGACAAACTGATGAAAATATTCACTGTCATTTTTAAATGCTGCAAAATAAAACAAAGAAATGTAAACTTCGATTTCATCCATGACTAGTGCCGAGGAACAAGTTCACTAAAGTGACGCAATTTCTGCTTAGTTCTTATTATGTTCTTATTATTTTATCTAGATCTTAAATATATTAACTCAGTTTTGTGAAGAAGAGGTTCTAAGGAATTACTGTGGCTGAGGATAGGAAGCCATTAGAGGAAGTAAGATGGAGGTATAGAGAGCAGGTACAGTAAGTAAGATGGAGGCACAGTAAGTAAGATGGAGGTATAGAGAGCAGGTATAGTAAGTAAGATGGAGGTATAGAGAGCAGGTACAGTAAGTAAGATGGAGGTATAGAGAGCTGGTACAGTAAGTAAGATGGAGGTACAGTAAGTAAGATGGAGGTACAGTAAGTAAGATGGAGGTATAGAGAGCTGGTACAGTAAGTAAGATGGAGGCACAGTAAGTAAGATGCTTGTCTCTTGTCTCTGGCTGTATGAAGCCTGTCCCAGGTGGACGTATGGCACTGGATGTTCGCACGACTGCGACTGTGTTCAGGAGAATTCGCTCGGATGCGACGCCCAAAACGGGACGTGTACCTGCAAACCTGGATACCATGGCGACCGCTGCCAGGCAGGTGCGCTGGGGCATGTTGTGGGTCAAAAGACCTAAAATAATATCAAATGTGATAGTAATGTGATAGTTTACACGTTAGTAATTTAATCCAGTTCAAGTACAGGTTTTAGATCAGAAGAAGAAGTAAGATGGAGGTGCAGTGAACGTGTTTAATTAAGATTAAAACACAGTAAAATACTGTTACTGTTACCACACTAAAGCCGATTCTTCTTCTATAACGGCACAATCCAAAGTGTTTTACTGCCCTTATACCACAGCAATTTTCCAATGATTACAATTTTTAATATCTTATTGAGCAACACATTTTACTTTTAACTGTTTATAGTTACTTTTAATGTTTTTGCTTATGCTATAGCAGGTAGCTGTCGTTCCCTCACCAGCCTCTCTTCTTCTCTCTCTTCAAGTCAATGAGACAAAACGCAGCTTGTCACATAGCGAAGAAACCGGAAAGCACAAACTCCTCTGTCCTGAGGACTTCCTCATGGTGGAAAACGTTGTTGTGGTGTCACTTTTTTCTGCTTGTGACAAGCTGCGTCACATTAATTTCTTAACTGAATTGAAGTTTCATTAATGAGTCACCATTTCTGATGGAAATGAAGGTCTCGTGTGTTTCGCCTGTGCAGAATGTGATGCTGGCTTTTACGGCACTGATTGTCGTGAGCGCTGCGACTGTCCTGACGGTGCATCATGTGACCCAAAAACGGGAAAATGCCAGGAAAAGTGCCCTCCTGGATTTCATGGCGAGGAATGCCAACTGGGTGAGAGACAAATCTTCCTCTCATAAACCCTCTCATGTGTATAAAGACAACAACAACAACAACAACAACAACAACAACAAAAATTCAAATTCAAAGATGAGGTTGAAGCAAGGACCTGGAATTAGTGATAATAGCTTTTCTTACAACTTTAATTTATATTAAATACACACACTAAAATGCCTACAAAGTGGCGTAACTCTCTTAAATTGCTATACTCTGCTGCCCTCTAGTGGCAGATAAAGTCGGTGCAACACCTCAGTGTCAGATCCAGCTTCAGATTTTCCAGCAATCATCACAGTGATGTGAATCAACCTGGACATCCTTATTATCTATTAATGACAAATGACTGATAGGTCCAGCAGCTGTCTGTGTCAGGCATTCAATTATATTGTGTGTGTGTGTGTCTGTGTGTGTGTGTGTGTGTGTGTGTGTGTGTGTGCGCAAGAGAGAGAGCATGTCCTAGAGAAGTTACATGACAGACATCACATTAATGCTTCAGTTTTATTAAATTAGAATGAACTGTTCTGTAATCCTGTATGATTTGATTTAACTGTCAGTGGTGTGTGTGTGTGTGTGTGTGTGTGTGTGTGTGTGTGTTAGGCAGAGAGAGAGAGAGAGAGAGAGAGAGAGAGAGAGAGAGAGATCTACATGTTGAATCATTAAAAACAAATAAAACAGACATTGTGGTAAAAAAAATTTGGCATAGAATTGACAGCCCTGTAATGTTTTTTTTTTTTTTTTAACAATGGTGTGTGTGTGTGTGTGTGTGTGTGTGTGTGTGTGTGTGTGGGTGTGTTTATCAAATGGTTTCCTTCCTATCGCATTGTGGAAAGTTGTTTTTGTTCCAGTGAAAGACAGAATAACTGCAGAAGGGGAAAAAAAGAGGTCTGTTTTAGCCATAACTTTCTCTCTCTCTGTACAGCACTAGCACTAACACTTAGTCCAGGTCTGAATTCAGACATAAACAGAGCTTTTAGAAAACGCCAGTGCTTTCTTGCCATCTTGGCATCATACGTGTTCTTACATGGACGTGTACGTGATATCAAATAATTTCTGAAAAAATATTTTATATTTTAAGTACTGTGGCTCACAACAAGGCCATGCAATGGTGTGTACGGATGCTCCAAATAATCTAAAACTAGTAATAAGTGGATTAAAAGCACATTGTTATTTAACAAATAACACAACATATAATATTTAATAACATACAATCACTGATGTGATGAAGCTTTCTGTAAGTTTATTAGCCCTTTATGGAAGGAGTCTCCAGTGTCAGTGCTTTGTAACAGTCAGTAAGTCTTCAGGACAGATGATTTTTCCGGTTTCTTGGTAACATGATAAACTGTTTTTTTTTTTGTTTTTTTTTTCCCCCGACTGTTTCTAGCTGCTGCAACCTAAGTGATAACAGGAAGTAAGTCGTCTCACGGGCGTTCCACAACATTAACTCGAACTGTAAATGGTTAAAAATACAATGTGGCTTTCTTCATAAGTTAAACGTTGTGATAGTTGGCAAGCGGTTGAGGTATAAGAGGAATAAAACACTTTGAGATGCGCTGTTACAGGAAAGGTCTGTAGTCGTAACAGCAGCTGCATCGCACCACCCTGATGCTGATTATTTTCCTATAACAGCACACCACCAAGCGGTTTAATAGTGACATGAGGAGAGGACAATAGATATGAATCGATGTGTGAAACAACTGAAAAAATCTTGAATATGAAACCAACTTTATTCCTGTAACAATAAGCGATTATTTCGATAAACTTTCTCCTTTCTCCAAATTTAATACCTGCCCTTTAAACGCATTCATTAGCACACGCAATTGTGTGTTTCCAGTGTTTTTTAAATCTTTAAATCCCAATTTTCTGTATTGTAGTTCTTTTAGGTAGAAACGCCCCACATTTATTCGGCTTAAAACCTAAAACGGAAAAGACATTTTGCTATTTTGCTCGTTTGAGAGACGCAACTCTTTAGAAAATCAGATCCAAAAAGCTCGATTACTATATGAGTGGTGTATGATTTAAAAAAAAATTAATATTTTCATGGTTTCTCTGGAATCTCCCGAGTCCAGGAGATGTCAGAATGACCTGAATATGATTTGTTTGTACAGTAAATGTAACATTACTGCTGATTAAAGCATCAAACCGGTCTGGGGAAATATAAAGCAGGCTCTGGATCATAATCCTGGAGACGTTGTGTGCTGCACATTTTTCCAACGCGACCATCTCAGCTCATGAAGGGATTAATAATTACCTTCCTGGTTGAAAATGTGCACGTGATCTCCCATGACTGAAATGAAGAGAGTGTTTCATTCACAGAAGAGCTGTAGGAGAAAATGGAGTGCTAATAGCTACTGTAGTGTCTGCTGGAGTCGTTACACACTGAAGCCCACAACCGTAATAACCAGAATCCTCTAAAGGGCCGTTGAGGTTATTCTGCCCCAGCAATAAGCTCCGCTCACCCGGAACACTGCGCTGGCACCGACACACTGGAATTATGGGAAAGAATTTCTGAATGGACGTAGAACGAGACTCGATTTTTATCAAAGTTATTGTAGGAAATCACTAAGAGCTGAGAAAGAGCTGGAACTTTTTTTTTTTTTTTTTTTTTAGAGAATTTCGATGTCTGCATCAGTGACTCCTAGTTTGTGATTTTCATCAAAGCCATAAAACATACATAATGACAACCTTCAACACAGGTTTTTTTTTTTTTTAGTATAAACCCATTTTTTCAAGAACATTGCCAGAAAAGAGAGATGGACCTCTCTATGTACGTTCCTGTGCAAAAAAAAAAAAAAAAAAACCAAACAAACCAACATGGAAATGAGCAGGAATGAAGCAGAGAGATAAAGGAGCTCAGTTTGGGAGCTTTTCCCTCTGATTTCTGTAAATGTTT
>CM074929.1:834719-847777 GCA_037576815.1 Pangasius larnaudii
GCTCAGTAACACTTCCAGCTCATTTCCTTATAAAACTGCACACACTGCACCTGAGACACTGTTTATTTATTTAAAGCCAAGGATCGTCACATTAAACACTGACTCTGGTTCATTTATTACTGTTTACTGCTGTTTATAGGGATTATTTAATGTAGAAACATTTAGTTTTATTCTTTTTGAAGGCGTCTTTGCTCTACAGCATTTATTTACATGTGTCTCAGACTTTTGCACAGAACTGTACATGGACTCAGTCATTTCCATCTATATTTCTATATGTGGACTTGTTGACACGCCCACATTTCCATATATGGGCACAGATATGGTTTCCCTGTGGTGAGAATGAAGCGAACGCTGCTCTGGGGTTTGTAACCTGGATGATGATGATGATGATGATGATGATGATGATGATGATGTGTGTATTTCCTCTGCAGATCAGCTACAGCAGTGTGTCCTCGTTTGACCCGTCCGTCCCATTGCTCCGCCCCCCTCTGATGGTGTCTTTGCCATTCAACGCGTCTCATCACGTGTTCTCTCAGCTCCACCCAGGCACCACCTACCACTTCACCATCAGAGCACGAACCAGCAAGGGCTTCGGCCCGGCCACCACCATCAACATCACCACCAACATCTCCGGTACTGAGAGAGAGAGAGAGTGTGTGTGTGTGTGTGTGTGTGTGTGTGTGAGAGAGAGAGAGAGTGTGTGTGTGTGTGTGTGTGTGTGTGTGTGTGTGTGAGAGAGAGAGAGAGAGAGTGTGTGTGTTTGTGTGTGTGCACAAAGTGTCTACGCAGATAGATGTACATATTGAGATCTGTTATAAACATACACGCTGTAATGTAGTGTAGTATCATGTCGTATGTGTGTGTGTGTGTGTGTGTGTGTGTGTGTGTGTGTGTGTGTGTAGTGTGTGCTGCTGGATCTTGGGGTGCCGCCTGTGCCAGCGTATGCCAGTGCACTAACAGCGCAGTATCCTGTGAGGCCAGCAGTGGGCGCTGCCTCTGCGATCCTGGCTACACGGGCGAGCAGTGTGAACAGCGTGAGTGGTTTGATTTATTTACAGCTTTCTCACTTTTCTCTCAGTGTCTGTGTTGTTCTCGTTCTCACTCCATGCCTAGAGGTTTCATATCTTATGAGTCAGTCTTTCATCATGCCTCAAATTAATACACAATTCTGTTGAGTTGATTTTAATAAACGATTATTTAAAAGTAATTCTGGTGATTGCTAATCCTAGCGCAGTTACAGTGGCATTTAACAGGAGAAAAAAATGTAAACAAACTCCAACAAAATGGAGAAAACTAAGCTTTCGCTTTTAGCTCCTAAAAACAGAAGAGTAAGAGCTTCTTTCCCAGCGACATTCAGTGTCACATCAGTTAGAAATCTGTCTGAGAAAAGGGTACAGATGAGGAGGTGAGAGATAGAATAAAGGACTAAAGCGCCGCTGCATCGCTCTGTTAAAGAAAGGAGACCAACGCTGATATTGCTGAGTGAAAAAGCTCATTATTGAAATCCCCAGCATTTGATCTCTTATCAAACAAACCCGAAGTCTTCGTAGCGCACTCAGATTTGTGAATCCTGCCACCTTGTGGACGCTTTCTCGTAATGCTAGCGCGTTAATTACAGGAGCTTCTGCTCTGCTTTTAAATAATCACGAGTGTCTTCTCATTAACACTTTTGTATTACATGACAGCATCCTATAATTCTATCTAAATCTTTCCCATGATGCTTTGTGTCAGCGTGTCCCGAGCACCGGTATGGACCGCAGTGTGAGGGGGTTTGTGAGTGTGTGAACGGAGTGTGTGATCATGTCAGTGGAGCCTGCAACTGCACACCAGGCTGGACTGGAGCACACTGTGAAAAGGGTGAGTTAGTACACACACACACACACACACACACACACACACACACGCACGCACACGCACAAGCACACATGCGCACACGCGCACACACACACACTCAGTGACTTGTAATTGTAGATTTAACTTGGACAGTAATAAAGATGATGATGGATGCATGAGTGAGATCATATAGCCAGCTCCAGAATTATTGGCACCCTTAATAAAGGTTATCCTTGAAAAACCGATATTTTTGGTTAATCGCAATGAAAATATGACAGAAACCAAACCTTGTTAGAGCTTTCTATAAAACAAAACAAAACAAAACAAAACAAAACAAAACAAAAATATGTATTTTAGCAAAAGTTCATGGGTCACAATTATGGTCTTATGAACAAAATGTAACAAGTGTCTACGCAATTGTACTGACTTTATAGCTACTTTAATACTACTGTTATAGCTGACTTTCCTTTTTTATTATGTATTTCAATGTCATTTAACTGTTAGATTTGCAAATGAGCTGCCGTTGCAATGCATTATGGGAACGTGTGCAATTTCTTAGCTATCAAAAACTACAAAATGAAATATCAGTGACTTTTGTTAGAACGCATGTTCCACATTTCCTAAAAGAACTGGTGTGAGTACAGCTTTCCCGTGGCCTCGGGTGCTCCGCCCACAGGCTTCAGAGCGTCTGATCCACGCTCTTTTGTCCACTTTTCTGGCCACAACCTTCAGAACGATGAAGGCTGGAATCTGATTGGATCTCTTGCACCACTGTGTAATATGAGTCACAAGAGTCTCACGCTAGGGGTTACATCAAAAACTAATTCAGGACATCATTACGCTTTGGCTATTTTATTAGCACAGCTAAAATCCGATAAACGAACCGCAAAAAGAACGTGTCAAGCCTTCGATGCTACATTGCTAACAATAAAAAGTGAATGTATTAGTCGATTAGTCTGCGTAACCCCGAGTATACGCCCTTCTTTTGATCACCACGGGACAATTAACATTCCGTTGGACGTAAACCAATGAGACTGCAGCCTAAACAAACGGATAAAAATCGCACGTAGCGGAGAGTAAACAGTGATCCTGTGAGATTTTGCTGATGCGTTGAGGGGAAGTCGTGTCACGTCGCTCAAAATCGCCTCTCGGTGTAGAAAATATGCGGTTCTTGGTTAAGTTTATTGATGAAAGGGTTCTAACATACTATTCACTAATGATGTGGAAGGAATTACGGCTGTTCGAGGCACACACGTTTTCGGGAACAAAAAAAAAAAAAAAAAATGTGTAGCGAGGACATTAGTGGATGAGTGTGTGCAGACTCCGACACAGATTGTGCAGGCGCAGTGTAATTACACCCAAATGAGTGTCTGTCTGTGGGCCCCTAATTCACACACACACACACACACACACACACACACACACTTTGATGTGGGAGGATGTAAGGCACATGTGGAAAGTGAGATCACTGAATAAACGCTGACGAGTCCAATTTAGAAGCTGAACGTGCAGTAGTTAAGAAGACACGGAGAGAGAGAGAGAGAGAGAGAGAGAGGTTAGTGTTAGATGGGGTTAGATGTAATAGTAATAGAGAGGAAGAGAGACAGAGAAAGAGACACACAAGTAGAGTGATACAGAGAGAGAGAGAGAGAGAGAGAGAGAGAAACATAAAGAATGTATGTATGTATATGAGATACTTGTGAACTACTGTATGAGATGCTTTTCTGCTCACCACAGGTGTAAAGAGTGGTTATAGCCTTTCTTCCAGCTCAAGCCAGTCTGGCTGTTCTCCTCTGGTGTCTCTCATCACCGAGGCGTTTCCTCCTGCAGAACCTCCACTCACTGGCTGCTTTTTTGTTTTTCACACCATTCTGGTGATCAGCAGATTCTGAAATACTTTGAAAAACTTTGTGCAGATGCACATGCAGTAGTAGATATGTTACAAGATATATATACACAGAGAAATAGGTGGAAACACACACACACACACACACACACACACACACACAGAAACAAAAGAATTATCAGGACTAAACCACACTCAGATTTCTTTATAGAGGTGTAAGGAGAGAGAGAGAGAGAGAGAGAGAGAGAGAGAGAGAAAGTTTTGTGTGTGTGTGTGTGTGTGTGTGTGTGTGTGTGTGTGTGTAAGAGAAATTTCCTAAGGCAAGTCTCATTAACTTAAACTATGAAGGATAAGTGCATCCATGTTTTTACAGCAGGGGTAGGATGCTTTTTAAAAAGCACTTGCATGTGTCTGTGTGTGTGTGTGTGTGTGTGTGTGTGTGTCTTTGCACTCTTTCCCAGTAGTTTTATGGATCGGCTGAGCAGCCTTATAAAAACTCTCTCTCTCTCTCTCTCACACTCATCCACTTCAGTTCTGAGATTTCTGTCTTTCCCATGACTCTTCATTCTCTTCATCTTCTTCCAGAACTTCTGATCACATGGCTAATTGCAACGGAGGTGAACCGAAAAGCATTTTAGCAGAATAACACAACATTTCAGAGTTTCATTCTAAACAGTTCTGAGAATGAGGCTGAACCTTCACATGTAAAATGATGCATAACCAAAGTCATGTTACTGCTTTGGCTTTGCACTAGAAGTTCATGTAGCATCATTGGCTAAACGCCTGCCTAAATCATCGTAGACTTACCTCAACCCATGCTGATGTTTCAGTCTCTCAAGCAGACTTAGCAACTGCTTAGCGAGGTTAGAGTTTAGGATAAACCTAGAGGTGCCAATATTTACGCTTTAGCCATGTTGTACAGCCTTTCACCACTTGCTACAGTGAAACAGAAGAAAATTCACCCATCAAAAATCCAGTTTACTTGTTTGGTTGGTAACAAAACAGAGATGCTACTAATTATTAGGTAGCTGTTTCCTTACAGTCACTTGGTGCACATCTGGGGATAAAATATAGGTAGCTAAAGTTTGCTAAAGTTCTGCTTTTAAATCCAAACATTTCCACAAATATGTCACTTCAACCAATGTTTTATCATTTATGCTGTTAGCATCAAGCTGCCCCGCCCGCTAACAGGCACAAACATTTTTTTTGCGCTATAATTCTGTTTTTTTTTCTCCTTGGATTTACGCTGGAACGCTGGTACTAACATCTGTAAACCCCTCCTGAGTAACCAGTCCAGCAACACGGCTCCACCGTCTTCACCATCGTAATCGACTTTCTGCGATCGTGGTTGCTAAGATTTCATCGACTTTATGCATATAATGCTAGCAGTAAAAAAAAAAAAAGTCAGATTGCTTTCATCACAGGACATGTAGCCATAAAAATGTCTTACATAATTTTTCTCAAAACACAATTATTTCCATAAAATAGTTGTTAATGTTTCCATTAAGAATTCCATGTACTGTATAATCCCACTTTGTGTACGTACACGTTTACTCTTGTTCGGAATTCCTGACTTTTCCATCCCCTTCTGAAAACAGCAACAAAGACACAACAGACAGTTTAGACGAGAGATTAATATCAGCCAGTGAAATATCTATCATTCTAATGGCTCAACTAATATCAGTAGTTAAGAAAATGATGCCAGCTGTGAAGCATGGGGGTGGCGGCATCACGTGAATGCCTATATATATATATATACACCAATCCATCCACCTATTCATAATTTCTTTCTGTTAGT
This sequence comes from Pangasius larnaudii, assembly GCA_037576815.1. Lineage (NCBI taxonomy): Eukaryota > Metazoa > Chordata > Actinopteri > Siluriformes > Pangasiidae > Pangasius > Pangasius larnaudii. The sequence continues at coordinate 840,197 of CM074929.1, forward strand.
CTCTTTACTGTATATTATAACCTTGACTTGACCATACCAGGTCTCTCTCTCTCTCTCTCTCTCTCTCTCTCACACACACACACACACACACACACACACACACACACACACACACACACACACACTTGCTCAGAATCACTCTCTTGTTCTTACTCACACAGTCTGTAAAGTGTTCCAACATCCCTTCCCCTGAACCTGAAACATCTGATAAAGGTTAATGCCGCTGTGCCAACGTAAACAGCAGTCTTTGTTTTTGTCTGTGGGAGGATAAGAGCGCGCACACACACACACACACACACACACACACACACACACACACACACACACACGCAACACAACACAGCATTGCAAACATGCCTAATGACAACAGTCTAATTACTGTCTTTAGTCTGGAGACAAAGCTTATCTTTCTCATTCACTACAGCTCTCTGATACACACTTCTCAGTCACCCAGTGTGTGTGTGTGTGTGTGTGTGTGTGTATGTGTGTGTGTGTGTGAGACATTAGACTACTTACTGCAGGCAAACAGTTTCCCAGTACAAAGTTAGCAATCTCTCTCTCTCTCTCTCTCTCTCTCTCTCTCTGTGTGTGTGTGTGTGTGTGTGTGTGTGTGTATAGTGTGTATACAGGGCCGGTATGGACCGAACTGTTCCCGCGCGTGTGTGTGTTCTGGATATCAGCTCTGTCACCATGTCACAGGCAGATGCACCTGCCCACCTGGTTCCTACGGCAACCACTGTCAACTCAGTAAGCCAGCAGTGCTTATCTCTCCAATATTGCATCTCTCTCTCTCTCTCCAACACACACACACACACACACACACACACACAAACACACTCACACACCAGATGCCAGATTAGGAAGCACTGCGAATTTAGGTGTAATTCTGATACTATGCAGGAAGTATACATGGCCTAGACCTGTTGTCATAGTAACCAGGAAAAGTTCAAGGCTAGGTGGCTAACACCACTTCATAAAGTATGTATACACATTTTAGCTACGAGGAAATCCATATTTAACATACCATCAAAATGTGTTACAGATTCACACTCTTCAGTGTATCTTTTGTGTGTGTGTGTGTGTGTGTGTGTGTGTGTGTGTGTCCACCAGAATGCCGAGAAGGCACATACGGTCCCGACTGCAAAAAGAGATGCCGGTGTGTCAATGGGGGACGATGTGACTTCAAGACCGGAACATGCCTCTGCCCTCCCGGTTATTTGGGAGCCAACTGCAGCACCGGTAAGAACTCATCACTCGGGATTAGTGACGTAACTGCATACAAATATATTACGGAATGAACAAATACATGTGCGAGCGGTTAGATATGAAGCTTGCGGAAACAACGGAGACCAATGCTCATTAAAATGATCGCACGACTCAGTTAAATGAACCTATTATTTGGGGAAATGTGCTAAAAATATCACAGAGGGTTACAAACAAACATAACTGTGAGCAGGATTAAAAAAAAAAAAAAACAGTCCTGTGCATATGCGTAGATGAGACTAATTAGGAACTGGAGTAATGTAGCTGAGGCTGAGGAACTGTTAGACACCAGGCTATGCTCCTTAACCAACATGACCTTCCACCTTTCCAAACCGCCAAACATACAGTATTTCAACTTATTTCCTTGGCCAACTTTGTCATACTGACTACACTATACATATAAATAAAAGTATGTGCACCCCTGACCATCACACTCTCATGTGGTTCTTCCTCAAACTGTTTCCACAAAGTCTGAAGCACACAGTTGTATAGAACGTCTCTGTGTGCTGCAGCTTTACAGTTTCCCTTCACTGGAACTGACATGGAGATGTGCGATGGACCAGTCAGTCGACTCGAGAGCTCCATCAGCGTCCACCTTGGCCGAGTTCTCGGACATAAACACAATATTTCACAACGATATTTCAGTGCACACAATCAACAGCGAACAGATTTCATCATTTTCTATTAGAAAGGACTTGTTGTGAACTTTCAGCTTTGTAAGTTTAGATTTGTAGCGTAATTCTGTTCATTTCAGCGATAATACCATCGTGGCACAATTTTCATGTTTCAGAGACAAGCAGCACAAATCTGACCTTGTTCCGGGTCTCCATGATTTTCCGGGTATTCTCAGTAAAACAATGAATAATTGAAGTGGAAGATAGTACACGCTTGTGTGCTTTCTGTTTGTCAGGCTGTCCAGCAGGAAGCTACGGTAAAGACTGTGCTAAAGTGTGTGTGTGTGGTGAGGGAGGACAGTGCCACCCGGTGACTGGGAGGTGTAACTGCACATCGGGGAGAACAGGCCTTTCCTGCCAAGAAGGTACCAAACCACTGTGTGTGACTTGTAACCCGATCCCCCTTCTGCTGCTCTTTCTATTTCTGTCTTTTCATCACCGTTCACTTCTGATTTATTGACACCTCTTTCACCTCACGCCTGACTCGTGCCAGTCAAACTCAAACCCAGACTGGCACAAAGAGCACGATTATTTCACAAACTCCCTAAATTTACACGTTTTTAAAAAAAAAAAAAAAAACTCCCTAACTCTTTCACATCCCTGATTCACAATGTTTATTATAGTTAACAAATTCTCTATTTCCTGTATGTGGGGAATGCGATACAGGAGCCCAATTTCCAGACGATCAGATTGCTAATCGTCTGCACTTATCACTCGTTCCAGCACAGTAATGAAACGGGACTTTCCAAGAGCGAGAGCTTGTCAGCTTGCTGCGCCGCACGTTTGCCTTTTGCCTAAGTTAGCATGTATCGCTGATGCCGCTTAAGTAGCCAGTTCTCCATGTTCCGTGTCGACAGATTTGGCGTGGAATCAAATAAACAAACAGGAAAATCAAAGCAAATCTCGTGCTGTTGTCCTTGCTCTAAATTACGCACAGAAACATGATTACTCTTTTCTTTCGCTGCCAAATCATGGCTCCGGTGCCTTCTCGCTAATGATCTTGGGTTTAAGTAAACGCAAAAAATCGCACATGCATCCGCACGTGTGTGTGTGTGTGTGTGTGTGTGTGTGTGTGTGTGTGTCCACCACTAGCTGTGTGCTGCGGGGCGGAGAGTCTTAGTAATTGCGGTCATTTGGGAATTTAAAATAAAAGGCCATACTTGTGCTGATGTAGTGAAGAAGGAAAACAAGGGCGACACGTAGCAATAGCTCGCCTGATTAGACTCTGAACTTTCGTACAACAGCACGTATCGATGCCTCCAAATCAATGTGCACGCAATGCTGTGGCTGCGTCCCAAACGCTAGCGTTTATCTTAAACGTTAGCGGTCTTACTAGAATGTTTTAGAACTCGTATAAAACAGCAACAGCAAAAAAAAATAAAAAATGTCAAAATTCTTTTTGATAGTTGTTATTTTCATATATATTTATACAGTGAGGTTCAAAAGTCTGAGCCTACTAATAGAAGTGCTTCTAATTTGAATTCTTTTCTAATTTAATACAAAAAAGAAAAGTTCATTATAAATTATATAATCGGCAAAAAAAGCAAAACGTAGATTCTTCAAGATATTGACGTGTTTGTGTAAAACCTGGCGATCCGTGTTCTCAGAGTGTGAACTGAACACGTGCTTCAGTGGAAGGGAAAGAAAATCGGACCTTCTTTTTTTTTTTTTTTTACAAAGACGTTAAAATGGTCATCGTTCAGTATCACATATTTACTTCTGTTTAAACAGTGAGCTAGAAATAGTGCGGAATCTTAAATGTTGAATATTCAGGATTTATAAATTCTAAAACTTTAAAAAAAAAAAAAAAAAAGAAAGAAATCCACGATTTTCAACATAAGCCTCAGCCTTTTGGACCCAATTCAATTCCATTCAATTTTATTTATAATTTTGCTTTTAACAATAGATTTTGTCACAAAGCAGATTTACAGAAATCCGGATGTAAAATTTTGTAATTTAAATGTATCTCTAATGAAAAACAGCAGCTGGTTGTTTTTACAGAAGCGTATTGCTAACGATTATATATATTTTTTAGACTATATGCTATATAGAAATATATATTTAGACCATTATATATATTTTTAGATTATATATATATTTTATAAATGAAAGAACGACACATACATTTGATCTATTTATAGTTGCGTTTAATGTTCACGAAAGAAGCGAGTTCCTGTTATCGCTTGCGTTGCAGCAGCTATAAACAGTCGCTCCCTCAGCAGCCGCTCTTTTCTCACTCTGCTGATGTTAAAGACAAAAACAAAACAAAACAAAAAAAAGCTTGTCGCGTTACTGAGAACCTGAAAAGCACAGAATCGTCTGTCCTGAAGACTTTCCTGTGCCGGAAAACTCACTGACTTTTACAAATCTCTGACAATGGAGACTCCTTCCCGAAATGTTAAATAAACATCTCCTTTTTCAACATATAAATGCTTTTCTTTGCTTTTTTTTTTTAATATTAGGCTTAGATTATATGGAGCATCTTCCACGCAAGTGCCTATGAATGAAATGTTGCTATAGAAACGGTAAAATATTGGAATGATCGCATTAATATGAAGCAGTGATTTGACTTAAAGCTGTTATTCGACCGTCCGAGCTGCTGTTATCGAAATAAACATCTCCTGATGAAGCAGAATTGGAGAAATTTGGAATGTGTATTTGTCTGTTTTGCCTGCAGTGTGTCCCAGGGGGCGCTATGGAGCTCAGTGTCGTGGTGTGTGTGCGTGTGTGAACGGAGGTGTGTGTGACCCTGCTGACGGATCCTGCAGGTGTGGACTAGGCAGCAGCGGCGCGCGCTGTGAGGAAGGTAAACAAACAGAGAGTAACTATGCAGCGGGTCACAAAGTAAACGAGCTCCTGAGGCAGAGGCACTTAACTCGAGTGCATCATGAGTGTGTTCCAGGACGCACTGTCTGTCTCCTAGTGTAATTACACACTCGCTGCCAAAACAGTGTCTTAATACAATGTGTGTGTGTGTGTGTGTGTGTGTGTGTGTGTGTGTAGTGTGTCTCCCAGGCTGGTACGGCGCTAACTGCGAACAGGAGTGTGTGTGTCAGAATAATGGCACGTGTGACCGCATTACAGGCTCCTGCTCCTGTGCACACGGATACTACGGCCCCGTCTGCCAACACCGTGAGTGTGTGTGTGTGTGTGTGTGTGTGTGTGTGTGTGCTCCTGCATATCAGGATTGAACTGAACATGTTTTTGCTGAAGGTATACAGTAAGTAGTTATCTTTCTGTCCAAAGCGAGCAAAATGCCCCAGAGAGCCAGTTTGAGCAGGACGTTTAAAGTAAAACTCCACCTTAAAGTAAACACGTTGAATATGTTTATACGTTATATTAAAATATTCGTGATGTGTTTAGTGATTTGACGCTTAGCCTGAAATGGAAGCTGATCTGTTCGAGCAGAGTGGAAGCACAGCGAGGAAGTGGACAGATTAAAGGACTAAAGTGCCGCTGCATCGCTGCATCACTGCATCGCTCTCTTTCGGTAGAGATGAAGCGACTCACGGCATCGCTGTTAGCGGGCAGTCCAACGGCATTGTGGGTAATAGAGGAAACCGGTAACCAAAGTGAAAATAGAGCAACATGTCCATGAGCTCAGAATTTAATTAAACAATTAAACAATCAATCAATCAATCAATCAATCAATCAATCTCAGACACCGCGACGATCGCGATGGTTATGAAGATTAATATGCAAGTCGTTCGAGATGAATTTTCCCTTGAACTTCATGGCTGATTCTGTGCTCTGAAATATGCGAAGAATGATTATTGTGTATATACAGTATGATGTTAAAGTTGAAATCATAAACAAAATGAACACACACACCAGCACTAGAACCGGTTTCTATGGAGGATAAGCTATTTCTATAAATATATCCACTATCACTCAGTGCACTTTTTACTTTTAGAAGCAAAATTTACTATCTGAGTGAGACAGATTTAATTTGAGTGAAACTGTATTTATCTCCCTAAAATATTTGCTTATTCGTGCGCAGTGACATCTGTTCAGTCCGTTGGGTTTTGATGAATTTCTTCTCTCTAATTCCCTTTTTTTTCCCAGAATGCCCTGCAGGATTTTTCGGCGAGCTCTGCTCATCTCAGTGCAACTGCACCCACGCTCGAACGTGCCATCACGTGACGGGAGAGTGCGCGTGTCCTCCAGGCTACACCGGAGGACGCTGTGAGAAACGTGAGCGACTCGCATTAAAGTCAAATCGACTAACTACCGAAAATTATTTGCACTGATGATGATGGATTCATTTTTTCTTATTAATGTTATGTATTAAAGCCTTACTTTTAAAAGTCAAGAAACAGGAACTAAGCACTAATTAACAACGGAATGATGTCTATGATAATCATCTGCAAACTGTATTTATGTCAAAGTCTTCATTTATTAATCAGCAAACACTTTAAAAATGCAATTAATCTGATTTGAATTAATGCCAACAGGAAAAATATACAAATATTAGAATGAAAAGTATAAACAGTCATTAACTAGTTGACTTTTATTAACTAATGTAAACACTATCCACTTCTCCATTAGACCATCATTTATTTCACAAAGGAACGTCAGCTATTGGCTATTAGCAATTACGTTTCATTAATTATCCTAATAATAGCACATATTTATTGTAAAAAATTGCGACTGTATCCCTTTGTTAACGTTTTATAAACGCATTACAGTGAGAAGGTATGCTTGGTGATACTTGGTGATGTCCGTGATCATTATCGTTGGTTGATGGTTAATAGACGTATTACTTAACTGTATAATAACTCTTACATCTCTATTAAGGAATGTTTATTAATGTACTCTAATTGTAAAGCATTACAATTTTTAAAAAAAAAAAGTGTTGACCCTAATCATTATATCAGTATATTTCACATCAGAGGTGAGTCAAACTGTTCAGAACTGTAAACCTGACTCGTGTAAATGGACTAACAGTTTATGCAAATGTTATTCAGACAAACTAAGAACTGTGTGTGTGTGTGTGTGTGTGTGTGTTTACAGCTTGTGCATTGGGCAGTTTTGGTGTGGGTTGTGTACACCAGTGTAAGTGTGTGGATGGTGTCGCTTGTGATCCAGTCACAGGCCGGTGCTTTTGTCCCCCAGGGAGGACAGGAGAGTACTGTGATAAAGGTATACACACACACACACACACACACACACACACACACACACACACAGTGAGAATATCTTGAATACAGTCAATTACAAGATTCATAAATTTATTTCCTGATTTTTTTTAAAACTAATTTCAAGCTTTACATTTTCTTCCTCTGTTGGTAGATAATTTTGCTTCTTTCTAGCACTGAATACTTAAAATGACAGCATTATCTACCCATAGAGCCAAAGACAATTTCAAGCTTATAAATGAATAAAAATATCCAGAAATAGGTTTGATAATCTTATATTTGGTTTATTGTAATCTGCTAAATCGGAAATACTAGATACATATGACTATATTCAAGATAGTTCCACTTGCTAAGGTATCGTTTGTGGCACTGTGCTGAGACGTTGAGACCAAAATGGTACAATCTGTTCCAGCTGAAATTTGCTTGACACTTCTTCTTCTTCTTCTTCTTCTTCTTCTTCTTCTTCTTTCGGCTTTTCCCTTCAGGGGTCTCCACAGCGAATCATC
>CM074929.1:852877-862877 GCA_037576815.1 Pangasius larnaudii
GCGGTGCCCCAGGTCTGGGAAACAGGAGGAACTCTTTGGTCATGCAAAATTGACTCACTTTGCAGCTCAACAGTCTGCTAGGTCCAGACGCACTGGCTCATGACTGGCCCTAATGTCTAATATACTCGTTTTCACCAATGCAGATGATTCTGTTAATTGAACAGAATTCAGCCATCAAACCGTAGAGTCCTGCTTGTAGCCTTGGAATGGCTCACTGAGCCCTTGGTTTCCAGTGCTGCTCTTATCTGTTGTCCCAAAGTACTATCCTTGCTACAGGTACAGCTGGACTGCAGAAAGCACCCATTTATTTTGAAGGCATTTGCGGTTTCCATTGCACTGCGTCACAGCACTGTTGGTGGTGTCTTCTTGGGGGATCATAAATTTGTCACAACCTCTGAAGGCAACAAGGCACCTTTTTCTGCTACCCTGCTGCAAGAGCCAAGTGTGGGATCATATCCATGTACTGGTATCCCTTAAGATCCCTCTATGACCCCATGCAGGATCCTGAACTGACCCTTTCTGCTAGCGATCCCTTCAACAAAAAGAGCGGGAGAACTATGAGCATGAGCCATGAGCATTCCTTGCTATACTCAAAAACCAGCAACAGTACTATTTGTACTGGAAAGTGTCGAATTTCAATAGTCTAAACAGTATATTTGTAATAGGGGAAGGGTCCCTGTCCTCACGGAGACTGGCCCACTGGGTGGTGCATGTCATTAGGCTGGTCACCCGGCCCCTGCCATAAGATGCAGGATGTCTCATCCTCATGGGCATTACCTAGAAGCATGTCTTTCCAGGAAGTCTATGCTGTGGGCATCTGGGCAGCACTGTGTCTCTTGCCTAGGTTCTACAACAGTTAGCATTGCCCCACCCAGTGGAGTGACTGCAGAGGTTCTCTCCGAACCACTTCCCTGTCAGTCCTAAGGTGAGTCGGTTCCTCATGACATAGGTTATCCAAGTATTTCTCACCACATGCTAGTTAAATAACCTCCAGGGCTCCCGGTCATTCAGAACCAGTATATGTATATTTCAAATAAACAATTAGTGACTCCACAAAAAAACTGCCCTTAGACTTCTATTATAAGTGGACTTCAAGTCAGTGTTTTCCATTAAAATTTTTTTGTTTAATGCAGGAATTGTCCTGTCTTGAAATTCTAGTGTAATCACACACATGGTAGAGATGCAGCAGATACAAATAAAAATAATAATGCAGGAATATTCCTTTAATACACCCTCAAGTCTCTGATTACAGTAAGTGCAAATACAACTGAACTAGCTGTCACTCATTTAATCCCACTCCCAATCGCCTCACTGTCTGTCTGCTCTGTCCTAATTTCCATTAAGTCATGGTTTCTCACTTTATTAGTCGCTACCACCAACGTACTGTTTATGTCTCGTGACAGATTTTAATACATTTATTCTCTCTCTCTCTCTCTCTTTTTCTCTCTCTGTTTTTCTCTCAGAGTTTAGCTTGGCTGTCTCTCTCCCGCCAAAGAGACGGAGAGGCCTGTAACACAACGCTCTTCTCCGGCTGCCGGAAACACACACACACACACACACACACACTCACACACACTCACAGGCACACAGACTGCAAGCTTTTAATGTGTGACAAGTTCTTTTGAAATTTTTTTTGTGTTTAACCACACACACACACACACACACACACCGACACATGTACATACTCAGTGCACATTAATGGTCACTTTAGACTTTCTGTACGTGTGTGTGTGTGTGTGTGTGTGTGTGTGTGTGTGTGTGTGTGTGTGTGTGTGTCTTCTGTGGTGTATGACTCTGCAACCACTTCACAGTTCATCAGTTGTGTGTATGAATGTGAAATTGAGTCTGATTTAGCCATACACTAAGTTCTGACCAACAATATAATGTATGCGCATTTTATATAAGCACACGTGTGTGGAAGTGTGTGTGCATAAATTCTTAGGGATCCTAACGCGCAACAGCCAGTAAAAGCCACAAGATCTATGCAATTTTACATTTTACAAACCACACAAACGCAACCTCAGCCTTTCATTTCACTACATCCGAACACGATATAACGCGAAACAAATGCAATGTGCGCAACAAATGTTCTCTGAGGTACGAACGATGTAAATACCTGTTTACAGAAACACTACAGGTTCTGTTACGTTGTTCCTCTACAATTGTTCCTCTAACTAAAAGGCACAAAAGACGTATCCTTGAGAGCACCACCGCAGTGACGAACATTTATCCCGTAAAAAAAAAAAAAATCCTTCTAGAACGTATTAGCAAAAGTTGTAAATTATACTAAAGCAATGATTCTAAATTAAGCAGGACTGTATACTGTCGAGCTCAAGCCTGAGTGCACTTCCCAGAAATTGATTTTATCCATGTTTAATTAGTTATCAGAATAAATGCACATTTGGCCAGTTTTATATCTCAAACAATAAAGCAGACGAAGTGCTAGCAGACTTTCCTGATAAACATTTTCAGATAAACAAGTAAAAACAATTCTTTGTTGTGGAAGAGTGTTGTGGAAGAGTGTGTGGGAGAGCAACTGTTGTTTTTCTTATCATGTACAGCAAAAAAAAAAGTATTTGATTCTTTTTAGAAAATGTGTGCGCGCTCGTGTGTGTGTGAGTGAAGATAAAGTAGCAGTATTGTGTATCAGAAATGTGTATTTTGGTTTAAAATGATGATTGCGGCTGAGTCCAGTTGAGCAGCAGTGAATGGGTTTCAGGCTCTTTATGTATTTCCTGTGATGTGATTCCAGTGACAAGCGCGACTGATATCCAGTTACTCGACACGTTGTCTGAGTGACTGTGTGTATATTGTTAAAAGTGAGCTGTCCGGTTCAGTCCGATAGCTGTAAACGAAGCCTCCGATGATCAGTGATCCACCAGCGCTTACACGCCAAACAGCTCTAATCCGTAAGCCTACAAATGGCCTATCCTCGTACCGTACTTTCAACAAAAGCCTGTAAAAAATGAGATGTGAAAGACGGATGTACTTTGTCTCCTCTAATACTTGCGTTTACTTTTATTTATCTCAGGCAGTCATGAAATGCAAATACTGTCTCGTTGATCAAACCTCTCAGTGAATAAAATGGTGCTACAATGAAGAATTGTTATGAGGTTTGAATTAAATACTGTTTCTTTCCCCTCCCTTTAAGACAGTGTATGTCCGTTCTTGAGCTGATTTATTCATATTAACACTCCTTTTCCTACAAATCTTGATATGAGGTGCAGTCTAATGAGTAATTAGACCGAGATTAGACTGAGACACTATTGGTGTTTTGGTGCTTCTATGTATCTCAGATGGTCATCAGAACATTTGAATGGCATTTGAAAGGAAAGATTTATTATGGTGTTAATGTGATGAATGTCAAGTGCCTATGTGATGGTATTTACATCGATATAGGACGTCACATATACTGTAGAAATGATGGTACTTTTATTTTATGTTAACAATTTTTTAAAAGTTTTTTTTTTTACTCCTTGGAAAATTTTTCATGCCTGAATGACTTAGAAACTGCTTCATTGTATTCATTCAGTGAGTCAGTGGTTCTCATTGGGGGGGGGTCTGGGGATCCATAACTAGGGGGTCCATGATGTTTTAATTTGGTTACAGTGATGGAATTCAAAACCCACCATTATGAAAGCTATAATATTCAGGTAGCAAACTGATGTTTGGTCAGCGTTCGTCAGTCTCAGCCATTCCACTGGGCTAAACCTCCATTTCACTGTGGGTTCCAACATTGGCCCAACATAATTTAGTCCATTGGGCCAAAGTGGGTGAAGAGCTCCTTTGCCAACGCTGGGCCGGTGTTGGCCAACATAACCACCCATGATAGATGTCTTAGCAACATTATTTTCACTATTTACTTTTTAATTTGTTTGCCTGGTCACTTGAATTGAATGGATTTATTCCAGACCTCAATAACTCAAAAGCAAGTTAGCCTATAAACAATAGCTCCGATAAATATACAAAAATATTATTGTATACATATAAGTAATGAACCTAACATTGGAAAAGTTGAATTGTAAAATAAATCTGTACTGAGGGCATCTGCTGTATTTATTTTTACAGTTAAAGGGGTCTGTCACAAGATGCAAATGCAAGTGAGCAGTTTAAAGAGAAAAAGGCAAACAATCCAAAAACACTGGGCAAAAACGTAATCAGAAGCAGGCAGAAGGCGGGTGATGAAACAGGACACACTACATCAGGCAAAAACCCAGGAAATGGAAGAGAAATAGGAATGAACCAGGAATAATAAACACAGTGATGTACAAGGCTAGAGAACGGCAGAACTCAGGGTAAGCTGAGTGAAAGCTTCACGAGGAGCAGATGAGTGAGTGTCTCTCTATATATAGTGTGGCTGTGATTGTGTGTGAATTGGGAACAGGTGTGTGTTGTTAGAAGTCGAAGTGTGTGTATATGTGTGTGTGTGTGTGTGTGTGTGTGTGTGTGTATTCTGGGAAGTGGAGGCCAGTGCGGCCATGTTTGTAGGCTGTGGTGACTGTTGGGAGTTGGAGTTCGTGACCTTGGCTGACCTGACAGGGTCCATGGCTACAAAAAACCCCTGGTTGATGTGACTGCACAATAAAATGACAATTTTAAAACAAACTGATACTAAAACAACTGTTTTGACGCACATATGGCTTTTAAAATCATTTGTTTTGTTTGTTTATTTGTTTTTAATCTATTTTGCACTTTTTACAATATATTTTACTGGTTAAACTTGGATTTAGTTATTCTCACAAGAGTCCAAGAACCTTTTGACTTTTTAACTTATTTTCATGCATTAGTTAAATGAATATTGTAACTTTTACATCAGGAACTACGCAATTTAGCTCATAGGTTAAAACGTGAGAAGTTTAAATTGATTAACAATGAATTTGATTTATATTGCGCTATTGTCACAAAGCAACTTTACAGAAATCTGGATGTAGATTAAGATCCCTAACAAACAAGCCAGACGTGACAGTGGCAAAGAAAAACTCCCTGAGAAGACATGAAGGAGGAAACCATGAGATGAGTCTAAAACAGAACTCATCCTCTTCTGGGTGACACCAGATAGTGGGATTATAAATCATTACTCTTCTACAACTGTATACTATCAAGTCAAACACTGATAAGTATGTTTACAGGATGCTCAGTATGAGAATTGTAGATTGTGAACAAGGGTCCTGGGATGAGCACAGGACAGTCTCTATGATTACAGCAGCAGTTCTTAGGTTGAGATTATCTACTGAAGAAAGTTTCACAGTTGCTCTTTGTTGACTATATATATATATATATATATATATATATATATATATGTGTATATACATTTTCACCAAACCATTATAGGATTCATAGGCTGAGTGTGTGTGTGTGTGTGTGTGTGTGTGTGTGTGTGTGTGTGTGTGTGTGTGATTGAGTATAGGGCAATGCTAAGGCCAGAGAGTGGGATGAAACAGAGGAGGTCACCTGCCTATACCTGTCATCCACTGACTCACCTGAGTGGAACAGCCTCTTTGTGTGTGTGTGTGTGTGTGTGTGTGTGTGTGTGTGTGTGTGTGTGTGCATGCTATGATCCTAGACCTGTCCCTGAAGCATTTCTCAAGTGCAGCGGACCCAGACTGATGGATGAGGGGCTTCTCCGACCGGCCCCGCGTTGTGACAGACGACAGATGTTCTCCAATAATGTTTATCGGGCTAAAGCCTTCGGCCAGGGACGACACACACCTGTTTCTTGATGAGAAGGGGCCTCAAGACCATCCACACACACACACACACACACACACACACACACACATACACACACACCTGACACCAGTCAAACAGGCCTCCTAGGGCCATCCATCCAGCAAACACTGGGTGGCCACAGCGCTACACACCGTGACTTTAATCTGCCCAACATGACACACACACGTACACACACTCCCTTGGCACAAGCGTCCGTCAAACTGTGTCCCAGAAATAAATAGCTAATTCCGGCTCTTGTAAATGTATTCAAAGCCATGAAAGCTTCCCTCGCTGCACAAACTCTAACACGAAACAGCTTCCATGATGGATTTCTTTTTACTGTCCTGACCACGTGCTGCCAGTCAGCAACCACCGACAGCCATAAAATGTATATTTAACTGTTAAGTTAGTCCTGCTGCTGGTTTCAGAGACGTGTGCTGCTCTCAAAAAAGTCTCCTTCGAGTGTCTGCTAAGGACTGGAAGCACTTATGGCTTTCATTTAACCCAAAATGTCATTTCTTTTATATTAAAGAATTTACACCAGGACTCATGAATGAACCAAAAAAAAACCAAAAAACTAAACGGTTCACACTCTGAGCAGAAATGATATTGAACATTTCTGTATTTTAACATTCCAACCCCAACAAAACAGGCTGTACATAGACCTAATATTATAAATAGTAGGTTTGGAAAGCTGCTAGACCTGACAGCTGTGTTTGTGTTGGTATGAAACCCCTCTTCCACAGGTTTTCTGAAGAGTTTCAGAGCTGCCTTAAATCCTTTAATCTGACTGCAATCCTGGCGTTGCGACGATACAGCGCTATAACGAGCACAAAGCATGTGCACCAGGCGCTTGTTATAAATCCTATATATTCTATATATTATGGAATTTTACTGTTTATGCTCCATGTAGCAATGAAATAGTTAACAAATGTCCTTGATTAAAAATGCAGAAATATGCTAGGTGGCTAAACACCCTTTTCCTAGCCTGGATTAGCTAAGGCGTTTTACACAGTAGAATTTCAGCAGTGTTTTAAGATTATTACCTTTCGTGCTGTATGAGATGATCCCAATAAAATCTACCCCAGACTGCGTGATAATGTGTGTTCTCCATGTCAGATTATATGATGAAGATCCTCTAGTCTAACGAAAATGACCACACAGACATGCTTATAACGTCAATCAACACGATCTGGGATTGTTCAGAAACATTTTATGTAATAATAAGTATATATTTTCTGTCCATTAGCATGTGTGGTAGCTTTACTGTACAAGAAGCCAGACATGTAGACTTGTAACTTTATATTAATTAACGTGCACAACCCAGTAGTTTAAAAGAACACAGACGTTTCCTTTTGGGTTTAGAGTTTTGCATAATCCCGTGTCATTGCATAATTATTGGTGGCTTTTATCTGAGCGTCGTAGCAATGCTGAGATTAAAAAAAAAAACACTAAATGGCACTAAATCGTCCTTTAGTGAGCTTCTTAAACCTGGTTTAATTTAAACGAGTGCAGTGCAAGAACTAACAGGCTTAGTTATCTGTCTAATGCATACTTGAGGCTTATAACTTAATGAGGAAACATGTATTGAACATTTAATTGACTTTTCTTCATTAATGACCTGTAATGTTATAGCCTTGTGCTGCTCTTGTAATTATATACAGTATATATAGTCAATGTAGTTAATGAATAATTCAAAGTAGTTATGAGGAACACGTTTTACAGTGTGTACGTCAGTGTTAAGTTGCGTGTTTGGGTGGTTAATTTGTATTTTTATCTTTTTAAAGTCACCAATGGCAGTGTAGCAAGACATTCAGATTCTTGAGTATTATTCAGGTGTGGGGAAAAAGTACTGAGAGATTATACTTACAGGTGAAAGTATACGTAAATAATGTGTCAGACTCTTTAATTAAAAGTGAACATATCCAGTCAAAAGTGCACTCGAGTATTAAAATGTTGCTAACGGCAGATGAATTGGGTTTGATTCTCGATGGTTTTTATTCGATACTGTAGAATTTGATAGGATGCTATAAACTGAAACGTGAATAAAAATGCAAATCACACACGTGAGCCCATTCAGTTTATGTGTAGCGTGAGAGAAGAAGAGATTCGTAACAAGTACTTTTTGAGGGCCTGAAGAAAAATCTAGGGAATAAAAAGTAAGTTTCTTTCTTTCTTAGACACGACTAAAGTGTAAAAAATAAAGTATTGTAAGTAATAAAGTACAGATTCTCAAATTTAGATCACAGGAAAGGAAGCAGAGCTCAGGGAAGCCTGGAGTTCAGAAAAAAGTTCAGGAGTACTGAAACACAGCTCATTTAAACCACAACAGTTTGCATCTTAGATTGATCTCAAGAAGGACGGAAAGTTCCACATGAAATGATCCATCACTGGTCAGAAATATTAATTCCATCATGATGTAAATGCAGCATTAGCCATGAGAAGCAGCTCTGCGTTAAATACGATACGACAACGCTAAAGGACCGAGCTTCACAAGCACATAGTGACGGAAATACAACACAAATCCCAGGTGATTTCCAAGGGAAATTCTGTGCTATATCTATATCTATATATCTCACAGATACCATATAATGCACATAATGAGGCATGCGTGGAGCAATCTGCTCTGTGCTTCACACTGCATGAAGTGTTCGCAGAGCGTCTCTATCTCATGATGTCGTCATTAAGCGACGGAGAATTAGAGTAGCCATGTCCCCTGCTTCCTTTCCTGCATGTTTACTCGCTCTCAGAAGACCTTTGAACTGGCCCCTGGCCAAGATGTCCGTGCTGATAAAGTTAAAAAAAAAAAAGCCAAGGGAGAGAAACTGTCACTGAGAGAGAAAATGCCGAGAGAGAGGCGCGCTCTCTGGCTAGAAAAAACAAACCCACAACATGCTACGGCTGTGGTGGACAGATGTGTATCTTCTAATTCTCTCACACTGGGGAGAGTGTTAAGAGACATAAATGTGTTTGCTTGTCTTTTATTCCTGTACTACTTTTGTTTAGGGTATAATCTCTTGGACCCATGAGGAATTCGGGTGTGTTAATGTGATGGAAATCCCCATATATAGTCGATAACATCAGCGAAAACAGACAAGAGGCCATTGAAGAGGTTGTCAGGCTGAGAAAAGGCCACTAGGGGGAGCTGATAGCAGCCTGCAGATATTCTCACCTGGATACTTAGAGCTGTTCCCTCCACAAACTCCAAACACACACTCCAAACACACACTCCAGTCACAAACACCAAACACAAACACCAAACACACACTTCAGTCACACACTCCAAACACAAATACCAAACACCAATCACACACTCCAGTCACACACTCCAATTACAAACACCAAACACAAACACCAAACACGAACACCAAACACACACACTCCAGTCACACACTCCAATCACACACTCCAATCACAAACACCAGTCACACACTCCAATCACACACTCCAATCACACACTCCAATCACAAACACC
Source organism: Pangasius larnaudii (assembly GCA_037576815.1). Classification (NCBI taxonomy): domain Eukaryota; kingdom Metazoa; phylum Chordata; class Actinopteri; order Siluriformes; family Pangasiidae; genus Pangasius; species Pangasius larnaudii. The sequence goes on from CM074929.1 coordinate 862,062, forward strand.
AAACACGAACACCAAACACACTCCAATCACAAACACCAAACACAAACACTAAACACACACTCCAGTCAAACACTCCAAACACACACTCCAAACACAAACACCAAACATGAACACCAAACCCACACTCCAGTCACACACTCCAAACACAAACACCAAACACACACACCAAACACACACACCAAACACACACTCCAATCACACACTCCAGTCACAAACACCAAACACACACTCCAATCACAAACACCACTTACAAACATATTTTCGCATCCTGTGATCATACACAGGAAGCAATTCTGGGAAATTTATGAAGGTCACAGTGGAAGGCCACATCATACGCATGAAAAAAACAATCTGAAATTTAAAAAAAAACAAAGCTGCTGTACACTGCAGTATCACATAAAATAGGATCATTTAAGGGAATAGTAGTTTAAAGTTAAACACATTTCTTCTGAATCCACAACCCGCTGGATCTCACAGGCACTCTGACTGATCCTGTCATATTAAAGCCGCACGCACAGCGGGATCCGCCGCCATCGATAACACTAATTACCCGCGTCCCAGGGCAATGCAGCACTTTAACTAGCGTCGCTGCTCGCTAGCTGACACCAGGCCACTCGGGCTCCGCCAGTACATTTGCGTGTGGAATGAAAACCAGAGTCTCGTGGAAGAAGGATTACAGGAAAAACCTTTGCTAGGTGACTTCTGAGTGAGTCTGTGTTTGGTGCCATCTGGTGAGACTGAGCAAAACCAAAAATATACACTGCCAAAATGAAACACTACACTCTCCACGCTAATTTGTTAAACCTAATAAACTTC
>CM074929.1:867877-871333 GCA_037576815.1 Pangasius larnaudii
CTTGTTTTTTTTTTTTTTTTTTTTTTTTTTTAAAAGAAAACGTCTCGGCCGTCATTGGACGGCGCAGAGAGACTGGGCGGAGACCAGGTTGGAGATGCAGTGCTTTTATTGACAGAATTGGAGAACAGTCCCCACACCCACCATCCTCTTTACGTCTTTTTGTGTATTTTTGTTTATTTAATTTTCTAGGAGTGCCTCCATGTGACCTTTTATGATTCCAATTTTTTTTTTTTTAAATATAACAATTAATTTACACGCCAGTCAATGTTGTATCCTGTCCTTTTAAAAAGGTTGTTGTAGATTATTCTGGTTTAAAGGGAATGTCATCAGTAACAGTGTGTGTGTGTGTGTGTGTGTGTGTGTGTGTGTGTGTGTGTGTGTGTGTGTGTGAGTGAGAGAGATAGAGACAAGCTTTATAATACAAATTGGATGCTGATGTGTGTTACATGAAACAAATCTAATAATAAAAAAAATAATAATAATGATAAAAACGTATCGAATACGACCAACGTTTAAATGACAATCACGCACACAAAACATGGACTGACGATCTGTGAGTGTGTGTGTGTGTGTGTGAGTGTGTGAAATGTTTTTCTTCTTTATTTTTTAATATGGAAGACTCTCGAGGGCCCCTTAAGCGACTCAGTGGAAAGGAAAATATTGCAGTATATCGTAATATCATAGTGTTACACTTTAGTGAAGCTTTCCCCTGTTTACGAGCTGCCGTTGCTGTGCAAAACATAGAAACTGGACAGAATAAATACAACTTTTATTACTAATATCTGCATGACTTTCATCATCATCATCATCATCATCATCATCATCATCGAGACATTTGTCTTATATTGTAAATCACCATCATTAAAAAATCATTCATTGGAATAAAATCAATCTAATGTGTAATGTCAGATTAGGTAATGACTAGTGTTACTGGATACCGTGTGTGTGTGCGTGTGTGTGTGTGTGTGTGTGTGTGTGTGTGTGTGTGTGTGTGTGTGTGTGTGTGTGTACACTCCAAGGACCCTGGCATTAGTGTTTTCAGAAGAACAAAGCGCTCTACTCAGCAGTGTATGGGCTGTGCGTGATCCAGGCCGAGTTTGGTCCGAGTGCCTGTGGTTGGAGTCAGAGGTCCAACAGAAGTCAGTCGTGGAGGACATCATACGTGACTGAGGGACTGGATGGCGTTGGACTCGGCCGCGCGTCCGAGTGTGTGCCACACCGAGGCAGCGTGAGAGGAAGGGGGCAGAGGGTCTTTATCTGCCAGAGACAACATCATGGCGTAAGCCTAAAGAGAGAGAGAGAGAGACACCACACACACACACACACACACACACACACACACACACACACACACACACACACACACACACACACAGAGAGAGAGAGAGAGAGAGAGAGAGAGAGAGAGATTTATTTTCTCTCCATATGTTTAACCGTGGAATGAATCATGCCACAGCTTTGTGCTTGACTTTATGTTGCTCGGTTTTCGTCACTTTATGTGGTTAATTAATATAAAGCTGAAACATCAGTATGTGCTACAGAATTATTATTTTTATTTTTTTTTGGTCACACATTTATATGTACATATGTGCAGACTCACACACACAGTCACAAAGGACCGAGCGCTTGGGGGTCAGCAGTAATTACACTCTAATTATCTAATAATGACATCATTAATTATTAATCGGCTAATTAGTAACGCGCAAAAAAATAATTAATTCAGATGTTATGGTACCGTCACGCCAGCTAATTATCTCGGCGTGCGTTACTGACGTTGACTGATTCCAGAAATAAATACCTGTGACTTGGACTTCCTGTACAGCGGCTGCTTCACAGCCTCGGGCAGGTGGGCGGAGTCAAATCCTGTGACATCACTGTCACTGAGCTCAGCCTCTTCTGCGGTGAAGTGGCGGATGTGATCCAGCGCAGGGAATCCACCGTGCTCTTCGTCCTCGTCATCCTCGTCAAACCTGCGCCGTGCGTGTGCGTTAATGAATCGTGTGTATGTTAATGAGTTTGTTTGTTTTTTTGCACAAAACAAACAAACAACACAAGCACACACACACACACACACACACACACACACCTCTGTGGTGAAGATTTGCAGTCCAGCAGTCCATCAGTCGCGCCGTCGTAGTCCAGCTCGTCATTGATGTCATCGTTGATGTCATTGCCGATGTCATCGGCTAGGTTGCTAGACGCCACTTTGTTGGCAGGTTTGTTGGCGTCACAAAGCTCTGCTTCCTCTTCCTCCACTCCTGGCTCCTCCCCTTCCTCCTCATCCAGGTCATGTGACCTTGGATCGGCGACGGCTTTGTCATCCTCGAAATGGCCGCTGTTTAAACTGCGGATGGAATGAGAAATGTGGAACGGGTTTTAATCAGTGTGTGTGTGTGTGTGTGTGTGTGTGTGTGTGTGTGTGTGTGTGTGTGTGTACATACTGGTGTTCTGAAAAAGGCCCAGCTTGGCAGAACAGCACACATTCTATCATCAAGGCACTTAAACAGTTTCTCTCTTTCCCTCTTTCCCATCACTCGTTTATTTTCCTCTCTCTCGTTCTGTCCCTTTTTCTCTTCTCCTTCTCAAATTTTCCGCTTCCCCACCACCTCTCCTTCTCCCTCAATCTTTCTCTCTCTCTCTTTCGGTCTCATTTTCTTGTTTATTTTCTTGACTATCTCCTATTCATCTAATAGGGCAAATATTTAGCTGACAGGCCCATTTGGTGAGAGTGGAGCGAGAGCTGCCAAACCGGCCATATCTACTCCTCAGGGCTCACACACACACACACACACACACTCTCTCTCTCTCTCACACACACACACACACACACACACACACACTGTCCACAGGAAATGGGCCAGAGCCGTGCACTACAAGTGATTTGCTAATTACGGGTCTAGAAGTCTCTCTCATCACCTCCCAAACTCTGTACATCACCTACTGAAAGAAAGAAAAAGTGGAATGTGTGTGTGCGTGTGTGTGTGTGTGTGTGTGTGTGTGAGAGAGAGGGGGTGTACTACCAAAAGCACTATATATCAGGAAATGAAGGATCAGAGGATGAAGTGCAGGATTTGCACATACACACTAATTACACAGTGAAAGAGACTGAGTGAAAAAAAAAGAGAGAAAGTGAAAAGAAACTTGAAAGAAAATATGAGAGAGAGAGAGAGAGAGAGAGAGAGAGAGAGAGAGAGAGACAGACGGCAGGATGGCGTGATGATGAAAACAGATTGGTTAATTAAGGGGGTAATTTGTGGAGGATAAAGTATCTATCAGGAGCAGTCACTTTGACAGGAAACACTCTGCAACCCCTGACCTCCAGTCCCATACCTACTTCCTGTTCACAAGCACATGTTGGGACCAGATGTGGGCTGTCGTTAACTGCACACACACACACACACACACACACACACACACACACACACACACACACACACACACACACACACACACACA
>CM074929.1:873322-875822 GCA_037576815.1 Pangasius larnaudii
AAACATGAGCAGGCAGTCAAGGCCACACACACACACACACACACACACACACACACACACACACACACACACACACAAATGTCTGAAACTCATTTTCTTGATATCTCATGTAAAGTCTCCGTTCTTTTCTCTCAGTCTCTCACTGCCAAGTCTTTAGCGTGTGTTATTTTAGTGTGATTACAGATTCTATCTGTCCTCATGCTGCAATCCAGAGAAACACACTTCACTTACTCTCTGTATCTCACTGACACACACACACACACACACACACACACACACACACACAATCTCTCTCTCTATCTATCTGATTTACACACATACTCTCCCTTTCTCTCTCTCTCTCTCTCTCTCTCTCTGAGATTTTGTTTTTGTTGCTGGGACTCACAGCAGTCTGATATGGCAGTGTGTGTGTGTGTGTGTGTGTGTGTCTCTATCAGTGCACATATATAAGTAAGTGTACATGTCAACGTGTGTGTGTGTGTGCATGTGTGTGTGTGTGTGTGTTACAACTCTGAGAGAGACAGACATTATTACTCAGCTGTCTTTGCTGGCCTTCTGCTTCTCTCTCCTCATCGCCTTCATTTTTTTTTACTATTCTCTCTCTCTCTCTCTCTCTCTCTCTCTCTCTCTGAGTTTCTCTCTCTCTCTGTCTCTCATTCTATTCCCTCCATGCCGTCACCGTGGCGACCGCCACTATTATTCATCGCCCAGATTATTTAGTACAGTGATAATTGTTCCAGACTTTCATGATAAAAAACACATACAAGCCCTCTGCTCTCCTCTCTCTTTATTCTTTTCTGCGTTAAAGAATGTAGTCTGAAAATATCTGAGACTGAAGCTAATAAAGAGTTGCCTGAAGTGTGTGTGTGTGTGTGTGTGTGTGTGTGTGTGTGTGAGACAGGAGGAGACATGTGCCTGCGCATTTTCACCACAGGTTCTGTGTTCCCACACTATCGAACTCTATCTGCACACACAAACACACACATACACACACACACACATATTCGAACACCCTAAGACAATAGAACTGTGTGTCTGTGTGTGTGTGTGTGTGTGTGTGTCTTACCTGTACGGCTGCTCCCCTGTGTGTGTTCTGAGATGCCGTGTGAGGTTAGCTGAGCGTGGGAATATTTTGCCGCAGTATCTGTGTAGGAAGGAAACTCCTCTTTAGTCACAAACAAATGAAACACACACACACACACACACGCACACACACACACACACACACACACACACACAATAAACCTATACAACATTATCAGACTCGCAGCATGATCTTTTATCTGTAATAAACACTTGACTTTTGCGGGTTCTCCTTTGCGAGGACCCACGAGGTCCCCAAACTGTTCCAAACTGTTCCATGTTTCATTTCTCATTTTGGGGCACAAAGTGATCCTCAGGTCGCACTGTGCACCTCAATGCAGCTCTTTCTCAGGTCTTACTAAATAACACGTCATTGTGAAATCAAGCTGCGCATTACTGAGGAACAATCGAACACATTTTTATCATATGGCGTTGTTAGTAAGAGCTCTAATTTTATTCCTTTTTAAAATAGTCGTATGTTGACTTTGTTCGGTTAGCTGACCGATTAGTGCTCTTTTCTCAGCACTGTGATTAAATCTGGACTTTTACAAACACATACAGGCAATTTTTATTAAAAAATACCACCAATACACTTATACTTTCTATAAAGGCCATATGTATAATGTCCTATGAATAGATTCATGACATGTTGTGTTAATAACATGTGAATGTGTTAATATGTTAATGTTAATAATGTGCATTTATGCATTGTTATAATTATTTCTGAAAAGGCATTACAGTTTATAACAATATTAATAAGTTTATAAGTTTATAGTGTATTTATTATTTCTTACCAGAATGCATTATAAGCAGTATTTATAACCCCACTTTCCTTAGTGCTTAGTACATTATTTTTAGTCATCGACGCAGATTAAGTAACGTTTTCACTTTTTTGTTACTTCTATAAAAGCTAGTTTTAATACATAAAATATGGAGCTGGGTTTCATTGGTATTAGTGATATCATGTGCTATGAATTCTACTTCTAGTGCATCGTTAAGATCATTATAATGCATTGTGTAATGTGTTTTCAGAAATAATGATGTGTATAGCGCCTTATGAATGCATTATAACATGCTTTGAATGTATTCAGCGTTCTTTACGAGCAGAATGTCATTCATAAGCCGTGAAATTTGTCAAAGGATTAAATAAGGATTAAAACACGTGCAGGTGTGCGCTTATAGGAAAATAATCAACACGTCCTGAAGTCTTTTATTCCTCGTATATCACAGCAATTTGACAACTGGCCCCTTTTGTATTTACATCTCATGTTGCAGAACTGTTCAGGAAACAAGTTACTTCTTGTTATCACTTACGTTATAGCAGCTACAAAGTTGTTCCTTCACCAAGTACTCTTTTGTTATTTCTCTCTTGTAGTTATTAAAACAAAAGATTAAAAACCACACACAGATTGTCCTG
>CM074929.1:880822-887573 GCA_037576815.1 Pangasius larnaudii
ACACACACACACACACACACACACACACACACACACACACAGTCCCGGCATGAGGGCAATATGTGTGGTAGATTTAACATGGAATTATACTGTAATATCTTAGCGGAAAACACACACTGAAGGACGTCTCACCACACACCATCTCTCTGCCTGGCAAATCTGGACTGTATCATTCACAACATGGATGCAGGATGGAGCATGTGGAGAACACGCTAAAAGTAAAAGTGCTAAAACTAAAACACACGCACGCAGGCCAAAGTGTGTCATTTGATATCGGTGAAGTTTGAAATGCACCTCAATCATAGTAAACTGGCAAAATCTAGAACCCTTAAAGTTTGTCCCTACAGGCAAATCCTTAAAGATTCTGTGTAGAACCCAATGTCATGTCGAGTTTTTGGGTTCAAGTAGAAGCCCTGTAGGAACTGAAGAACCCTGAACTAACCAAAGAACCCAAACAATGCGGTGTAGTGTTGAACAACCATGAACTAAGGGAAACCTTTGGAGAACAATGCATGAACACTGGGAAGGCTGGGTAAAGCAGATTTTTGGAGATGACTTGGAGAACATTTCAGGAACCTTACCTGTGGGTGGAAGAGGAAGCCTGGTGCGGGACGCATATACTTTTCTTTCAGCGCCTCAAACGGATCCGTCGCTTTTCTCTTCTCAACCCTGCTAAAAATTCAACTTCCATCAGTTCTTACACGAAGAATACGGGTTCAGGTAGGAAAACATCTTACAATTTAAATCATTAAGAATTATTCTGTGACTGTAATTTGTCAATATTGGCTATGTTATGTAGCTATACAGTGGTAATGAGAGGGGCTTGTGATTGACAGTACCTGTAGATTGGGTCCATAAAGAATGGGGTGGGTCTTGCGTGCTGGATAGTGGAGTCTGCTTTTGGAGGCTCTGTCTCAATTCTGTCTTCTCCAATTATGTGGTTCTTCCGTGACTCCCCTGATTTTAGGCGTGTGCTCCGGCTCCGCCCACCCAAACTCAGGTCCAGTGGTTGGTCCTGGTTGGCCGAGAGTATATGAGGCACCTCCAGCTTTGAGGTGGCAAAGGTCTGCGCTAGGCACTCCTCTTTGCGCTTGGTGGTGAGGTCGAAGGGAGATTCAGCAGTACTGCCTTGTGGCTTCTTGCTTTCTTGCAATGGGCTCTCTGGCTCTCCTTTGTGGCTTCGAGGTCGAAGATGCTCCCTCTCATGGAAGGGGTAGACTGGGGGAGAGAAGGCAGGAAAGAAGGGGAGGGGAAACATGGCAGGGTATCCAAGCGGGTCCCCTTTTTTATTGTGCAGCCCTGCCAGTCCTGTGGAGCCAAAATATTTCTCCGCAATGGACGCAATGGCCTTGATGGAATCATTGACGGCTCCAGAAACAGCGGTACGCTCATCCGAAGGCAGAGAAAAAAGTCCTTGCGGAGGCACATCGGTTCCGTTTATGTTGCCAGCACTGCCATTGTTAGAGCTGCCACGGGTGGGACTTTGCTCCATGGTAGGACTACTGGATCTCCTCTTTGGTCCTTTCCCATTTTCCCGATCCCTTTCTTGATCACGGTCACTCTCAGCATCGCTGTCCAGTTCTGACCCGGAAGTACTCTCTAGCTCACTTCCACTTGGTGTGCTAACATCATCCAGGTCACTGCTCTCTGAATGGTCACTTGTCTTGATGCCTTGTCTTGCCTTGGTGGCGGAGCCTTCTATTAGGTGCTCTGGCCCATTTTCTGTTCCTTCTCCATTGATCGAGTGCTTTCGGAGGCTCATCAGGAGGTCCTGGGACTCTTGCATCCCAGACACAGGCGAAGATAATGGTGGACTCTTCTGGAAATCCAAGGCTGATGGGCTTTTTATGGGAGTTGTGGCAGGGATGAGGGGTGGCCGATGGTACAGTCCAGATGGGAAGAGTCCTGGAAAACTGAAGGGGAATGCTGCAGGAGCAGCTGGAAACGTTAGTCCGCCATGGTGCCGATTTGGACCAAAATAATCTGCCAAACCAGCAGAGCCTGGCCCCAGTCCTAGAGCGGACTTGTCCATTCCGGGAGTGCCAGGAAGAGCCATGCCAGGGCCAAAGAGCCCTCCTGCGGCAGCAGCAAAATGGTTTTTGCCTTCGCAGAAGCGGCGGTGTTTGTTGAGGGAAGAAGTGGTGCTAAACATCTGGCCACAGTCTTTGCACTTGATCTGAGTCCGACAGTCAGCATGCATGCGCTTGTGCCTGCACAGGTTTGAGAACTGGGTATAGGACTTGTGGCATACCTCGCCTGCAGACAATCAAACACGCAGCGTAAGGGCATGGGGGGGGGTAGATAATTATGTAATGCCATACATACACACCTACAGGAGTTATGCTTACAGAAAAGGTTGCAGGAGAGATAGGAATTGATAAGAATATTTTCTTGTTCACACACCCAGAGCAGAGTGATATTGTGAGACAATGACATATGGTGGCAAAGGGACACAGGCTGAGACTAAGAGACAGCACAATGGCTCTATTTTGGTCGTGAGAAGGAAACTGAGTTGAATGAATCCTATCCTGCAGGTCCGTTCCCATGGATTACCCTCACTGACCTGTCTCTTACACACGCAAACATATCTAAACTTCTTCAAATGCTCCTCATGGTCGAAGCAAATCCAGCAAAGTTTCTTATAAAACCTTTTTATCCCCGCTGATACACTCCTCGTGAACAACTGTCTCCATCACGAAGCACTTGTCTTTTCACACTGAGTATTGTATATAACCAGCGCTTCAACTCACACACAATGACTCAGGTTTAATACAATAAAACTTTCATTTATATCTCAACACGCAACACCTCACATGAGAAACTAAGCCGTTAAACCATCACCATAACTCATAATTACGTATCTCGTTACATTCCCAAATTTATAGGGAGGAAGGCGGTGAGGTGTGTGTGAGTCGCCGTGTGTGCGGTATTAGGTGCGAAGGTAAATTCTGCACTTAGCTGTGTTTATAGCTGAAAGGCCTCCTCAAGGCCTGGATCAAAAGAGCAAGTGTAAATATTAGTGCAAAGGCAGAGGATGACACTTAGTGTGTGTGTGCGTGACCTTGTATGTGTGATCATGTCGTTCTTCCTGCTCATGTGTAACTCATACATACACACAGACACAGGATGAGCGGGTGTGAAGTTGAGAAAGGAGGGATATGAACTTGTGTGTTTTGTCAGGTGAACTAAATATTATACACACATTCAGCAGTGAAATTAGTACCAAGACCAGAAGTGTGTGTGTGTGTGTGTGTGTGTGTGTGTGTGTGTGTCTGTGTGTGTGTGTGTAATTAAATCTTGGTGAGGACCAAATGTCCCACAAGGATAGGAGTACCTCCGAGTTTTGACCTTGTGGGGACATTAAGAAGAGGGTTAGATTTAGTTGTAAGCGTATTAAATAGCTGCAGTTATAATCATGTCAGTGGAAGGTCCTCATAAGGACAGTAAGACAAGCAAGTGTGTGTGTTGTGTGCCTTGGTCTCTTGGTGTTTGCCTGAATATGTGGGTTTGATTATTATATATGGCAGACAGCTTGTGCGTGCCTGTGCGTGTGCGTGTGTGTGTGTGTGTGTGTGTGTGTGTGTGTGTGTGTGTGGACCACCCTGCTCAAACACAGTACTGTTTTCCAATCAGATTTGGACTTCACATAATAATCTCTGTAATATTCTGATATCAAGATTTATCTCAACCTGACAGTCGTCATAAGCACGCATGCACAAACACACACACACACACACACACACACACACACACACACTTGCACGTACACACACTTACAACTGCACTGTGAGTAGTTCATGTACAGTTCACATGCAATTGAAGTGGATACGAACAAACAAAGCCCCCCACAGATACCGTTGTTGGCTGGGCTGCTGTGTGTGTGTGTGTGTGTGTGTGTGTGTGTGTGTGTGTGTGTGTGTGTGTGTGTTTGTGGTCATTAGCTGTTGTTAGAGCCGCTCGTTTAAATGCTGATTGCTGTAAATGGTTGAACTACATGTGGTAGCTATTTGTCTGGAATGGCCAGCGTTCCCTTGTTACTGTGTGGCCGAGGGAGATGGCAACTTCTCAGCGGCCGCACTGAGGTCAGCGTGTACGGGGTCAGGGCACCGGGGTCAAGGGACAGATATCAAAGTTCATACATAGGTTACAGGGTCAAAGTTCATTTGGGTATTGGGAAGAGCATGAGGTGGTGATATGAAATTATGGTAGCCGAGAATGGAGGAAATCTTTCTTTTTATGGCACGTTTATTATTCTAGATGCACAGCAGAAAGTAAAGACTGAGTGACGTTTTACAAGGACAGGAACTGACTTCAGTAAAGGGAAATTATCCACAGAATCACTCTGACTCAGATTGTTTACAGCAGATGTGTGTGTGTGCGTGTGTGTGTGTGTGTGTGTGGACAGATCGTTCCACATCTGCTCCATGTTATGTGCAGTCATTAATTACTTTCTTTCTTTGCTAATTAAATTCCATTCTTTACTAACGAGAAAAAATATAATACATCGATAAATATATTAAATAAGAAGTAAAATTCGGTGTGAAGGATTGTGACACACTCCGTTCTGTACGTAGTCATGCTCAGAGCCTCTGGAGTCAAAGGTCGTGTGTCATAAAGTAAAGGTCATATTTAGGCTTCCAATCAGAGTCAGGCTTAAAACCTACGTCAAATTTAGAATCAGTTCTACTAGCACTATGTGTAACACGTTACCGTTACACACAGATCGATCGAGTGAGTGTGTGTGAGTGTATGTGTGTATGTATGTGTGTGTCAGACTTACATATGAAGGGGGTGAGAGACTTACACATGAAGGGCTTGACGGACGAGTGGATGTGTTTGTGCTGCTTGAGGCCGGACGACGTGGCGAAGGTTTTGCCGCAGTCGGGGCAGGCGTGTGCCCGTGCACCAACGTGCTGCGAGCGGATGTGCCTCTGCAAGTTACTTGGGTCTGTAAACACCTGCTGGGTGAGAGGGACGCACACGCACACACACGCACACACACACACACACACACACACACATACACACAATATCACAATGCCATTCATGCACACGGAAATACACACATGCCTGCGCACAATGACACCGGCGTTCACGTGTGATGACAGAGGGATTCACACACATGGAAAGACACAAGGAGACACGAACACACACATGTTCACACACAATACACACTCCATCGAATAATGGAGGAATTCTTGTGTATGAATGACAGGAAGGACATACAGAAACATAAACATACACATATATAGACGTGGGTACAATCTGGATAACTGTTCAGAAAAACTGCAAGCACACACACACACACACACACACACACACACACACACACACACTCTCTAAAAAGCACACACATAGATATACATGTGTGAGAAAGGTGAAAGGTGAAGGAAGTGTCTGACAAAGCACCAGATATGTGATTCAGGTTCATTTCCGATTTTATTTTCGGTTTTCACTCAACTCCACGCCGGGTAGAATAGCGAGGAAATGGATTTAAGCACCGACTGCAAGTTACACGACTAAAAATCTAAATCATCAATTCAATTAAAAAAAGACTTATTTGAGATGTCACGAATCTACACAAAACCCAACACTGCTGAGAATATCATCCATAGAGTGAAGCGCGGTGGTGGCAGCATCTCTGGGGCAGAGATTCACGTTCCAACTACACTGGAGTGGTTTAAAACCAAGAGCCTAAATGTGTTAACTTTTGTAGCAGAATAAAATTATTATTCTGCACCTTCAAACTTTAGATGTTTTATGTAAATCATATGATTTAAAAAAAAACAATTAATTCCATTTCAGTTAAAAATGTGAAAAACTTCAAAGGCACTGTACATAAAGTGTAAGCTAATCTTGTATTGTTTTAATATAATTTCAAGTATGAGGAGGAATATATACGTTCAATATTCCTCCTTTTATAAACCAAAAAGATCAGATGATGTGCTTAACCACAGGCGATATGAAAAGTCTAATGAGTAACGTGTACATTCAGAAAACTGCTACAAAAGCTACATTGTAAGTTAAGTGTTTTCATGTGGCAGGTGGAGGTTTGGCCAAGGTGTCCTGACCTCCGCTAGGTATATAATTATCTAACAATCCCTTAACATCTATTATTTACAGGCAGCTGGAAAATCAGGATGCTGAAAGGCTTAGAAAGCCATTTAGAAGACGAGCTGAAAATACTAAGAAATATAAATATGGCCTGAAATATGTTGCATTCGACTAAAGGTCGTAACTCGCACTTAACTTTCCATAACTCAGGAACTTGGGATTGTCTCGTCAACCCCGAGTTCAGCAAGTGACATCAGTTCAACATGGCTGCTCGCAGCATTAACCATAAACAAAGTAGCACCTCTTACTTTTAAATGTGTTGTGCTGTATATATACCGGTATTTGCTCTAGATATGATTACGCATACGCGACAGGTCAGACCTTAAACACACTCTCACACAGAACACACTCCACAGCAGCGCACACACTCCGCCGATGCCTCGACTCTACCTTGGAGCAGTTTTCACATTCATAGTGCTTGCCGCTGTCATGTGACATCTGGTGGCGAATCAGGTTGGACTTCCAGTTGAAGGCCTTCGGGCACTGGTCACATTTGTACTCCCTCTCTTCCGAGTGGGAGAGAGAGTGCGCCTCCAGACTGGAGAGAGAGAGAGAGAGAGAGAGACAGAGAGAGAGAGAGAGAGAGAGAGAGGGAGAGAGAGAGAGAGAGAGAGAGAGAGAGAGAGAGAGAGAGAGA
>CM074929.1:911696-914196 GCA_037576815.1 Pangasius larnaudii
CTCTCTCTCTCTCTCTCTCTCTCTCTCTCTCTCTCTGTCTCTCTCTCTCACACACACACACACACACACACACACACCTGCAAACCAATTGTACTTGAGGGTGAGTGAGGCAGTTTTTACATTTTCATTAAAAGAGTGAGAGAAGGAGTGATGAGTGTGTGTGTGTGTGTGTGTGTGTGTGTGTGTGTTGTGTGTGTGAGGTGAAGAGTGAGTGAGGGTGTAAACATCGGTACTCAAAAATTTCTCGGCTAACTTGGGAAACCTCTTAGCACCTATTGAAGCCCTAATATTTCAGCCACCTGTCACTGCATTACACACACACGCACACACACACACACACACGCACACACACACACACACACACACACGCACATACACACACACACACACACACACACACACACACACACACACACACGCACACACACCGACCTCTACATCCATCATTATTCAGCCCGACACCCCGTTCAATTAGTCTGCTCGGCAACTGTTGCTGTGAAGGAGCAGCTGGTTTTGCAAGTAGACACACACACACACACACACACACACACACACACTTTGTAATTGTGGAATAACCAAACACAGATGAAAGACCAGTGAGAAGGTTCTAGTTGTGTTCTCACTTCCTGTCAGTTCCTTATAATGATCTTTTAACCAATCATCTCTCTCTTTCTCTAGTGTCTCGTGTGTGTGTGTGTGTGTGTGTGTGTGTGTGTGTGTGTGTGTGTGTGTGTATGTGTGTGTGTCTTTGGAGTGTCTATGTATGTGTTCCGACTTTCACTGAAACTCATCCATCACGCAGGGGCAGTGAGGTCAGAGCGTGGGTCAGCACTCACATCTCCCACTCGCTTCATAAACCCACTTCATGCTCCTGCTCTCTTTTACACACACACACACACACACACACACACACACACACACACACACACACACACACTTTCTCCATTTTCCATTTCTAACTTCCCATATTCGTAACGCTTTGTATCACTGTCTTACCACAGATATTATCATACACACTGTTACACAATCATTAAACATTCCGGGTCTGTGTAACATCTGGATACGTTCATATTTATTTGTGTTTTTGCGTTTTTAATGTACGTGTGTATCCATGAGAACCTACTGAACGCATCTTTGATTGCAGTGGAAATGTTTTGCATTTGTTACACCAAACCAAACAGTTGCTAATTACATGCAAGCCGGTTATGAACGTAGAGGGAAAATCATGTCAGTCATGTTTCTGCAGCGCAGCACGTACAGTCATGCAGTTACAGGTTTGCTGACATCAAACGTCAGAATGAGCGAAAAAAAAAAGAAAGAGAGATCTCAGTGATCGCAGTGACTATGACTGTGACGTGGCTGTTGGCTGTTTAAGTCCTGAGAACAAAAAAAACACCCAGTGAGCAGCAGTTCAGGGGGTGAAACAACTCTTTACAGCCGCGGTGAGCAGAAAAGCATCTCAGACACGTCGAACCTTGAGGTGGAACAGCAGAAGACTGTATACGCTGAACTATATCGATCTATCTATCTATCTATCTATCTATCTATCTATCTATCTATCTATCTATCTATCTATCTATGCACATACACACACTTGTATAACATGGCTAAATGAGACCTCATGAACGACAGAGAGAGAGAGAGAGAGAGAGAGAGAGACAGGAGAGGGGAGTGACAGGAGGGAGAGAGAGAGAGAGAGAGAGAGAGAGAGAGAGAGAGAGAGAGAGAGAGAGAGAGAGAGAAGGATTCACTTCCATCAGTTGCACCCTGGTATTAGATGAACAATGTGCAATTTGTTAGAAATGAATGCAGCAGAAAAGGACATACAAAACATCCAGGTCAAATTACACACACACACACATACACACACACACACACACACACACACACACACACTAAAACACAACACACACACACACTAAAACACAACACACATGAGAAACTCTATCTCCCACAAACATACAATCAGATGTTATCTTGCTTGTCTTTCCTACTGTCCTTCCTTTCTGTGCTCTCGTTTTTCATGTCTCTCTCTTGTCCTTTCTCTTTGGGCAGGTAAGCGTAAAGTATAACCACACACACACACACACACACACACACACACACACACACACACACACACACACACCGTGTTGCTGATTCTCTAACAGCAGCTCTGAAGTTGTGCCCATCAGGTATATATTAATCAACTAAAACACTCATTCTAATATTTTATCGTTTCTATAGTAACCACTCTTTCATAGGAACTACATAATCTAAATACAATAATAATAATAATAAAAAAAATCATAGAGTGTCTGTCGTAAAAGTCCCTGTGAATTAGCTGTTACTATAGAAACAATAACATGTTACAAAAAGAACTGCTGTCCGATTACAAAATTAACGCACACAAGACATGATTTAAAAAAGTCTTGCGGACGCTGTACAACCCTCACACACACATTCTGGTTTTTCAACCATTGTGAGGACCTTCCATTGTGAGGACCTTCCATTTACTGTA
>CM074929.1:921936-929436 GCA_037576815.1 Pangasius larnaudii
GTGTGTGTGTGTGTGTGTGTGTGTGTGTGTGTGTGTGTGTGTGAGGGTGTGTGTGTGTGTGTGTGTGTGTGTGTGTGTGTGTGACAGGGTGGGGTAGGGGACATGCTGCAGACAATTTTCAGCTTGGCTGATTTTACTCTGTACAGCAGGCCTCACCAAAACAAACTGACAAAACAAAGGACATCGACTTAATGACCCAAACCCTCATGATGACTGACTCACTATTGCTCACACACACACACACACACACACACACACACACACACACACACACACACACACACAGATCCAGGGTCCCTGGTACATGCTCAGGTTACTGTCCACTGTTTCACATGTTCTCCCGTGTTTGTATGGGTTTCCTGCGGAGTCTTCAGCTTCCTCCCAGCTCCCAAAAACATGCCGGTGTATTGGCCTAGATGTGAATGTGTGTGTGTGTGTGTGTGTGTGTGTGTGTGTGTGATTGGTGTGACGTGATGGTCTGGTGTCCCATTCAGGATGTATTCGCGCCACATGCCGAACGTTCCTGGGATCTATCATGACCCGGACTGGGATAAAGCGCTTACTCAAGATGCATAAAGGAATGTTGGAATTGCAGCATGCTAGTTCATGACTGAATAGTTAAATGAATGCTAAGCTTGTTATCTATATTTATCAAGAATTGTTTGTTTTGCTAAAGATATATATTTCATTTCAGTACATTTATTTCAATAACACCAGCTCGCATCCCTTACTGCGGAATTTTAGTGGAAAGAACAGCTAAAAAAGAGAGCGTGTTTCGCTCCCTGACTCTCCTGGTTTGTCTTATAATCCTTGTGAGGACCTTCAGTGCTTATCACTGCAGCTATAAGTAATGCAATACGCACATGCGAATCCTTTTTTACCGAAATGTAGCCCTGACCTTAACCTCAATAACCAAAAGGAAACTTGTGGCTCCTTTAGTTTGTCTTTTAAATAAAAAGTAAAGACAAAAAACTTTTCCTAGTGGGGACCAGCCAAATGTCCCTGTAAGGTCAAAACTGTCAGATATCCTTATCCTTAGTGGGGACATTTGGTCTCTCCCCTTTCTCTCTCTCTCTCTCTCACACACACACACACACACACACACACATACACACACACACACACACACACACACTAAGTAAGTGATAAGTAATGAGTAAGTACATACTGACTTTACAAACCACAAGACCTCAATTCAGTTACGTTCAGAGCGTAAAGAAACATTTGATTAGTTTGTACTTAGTGTGTGTGTGTGTGTGTGTGTGTGTGTGTGTGTGTGTGTGTGTGTGTGTTGGAGAGAATGTTTTTATATCTTAATGGGGACCAAATGTCCCTACAAGGATACGAATGCCTGACAGATATGTTTATAGGGAAACGTGGCTGGAAAAAAAAAAAGGGTTAGAGTTACATTTAAATTATATATTACATTTAAAAATATATATACATCTGGAAAATCTTGGGTTTTATAAATGATAACTTTAGGATGAAGAGCATATTTGCTTATCAGAGTACAACATCACAGTGCAGGGTGTCAGCTGCAGAGAAAGTGAAATTGTCCTCTAAAGTTCGGGTGCAGAACCCTGACGTTGCTCCAACGTGTTTTTTTCCCCCGCCGTCTGTGTCATAAATAAATACACATTACTGAAACATACGGATTCAGAATAAGGACAAATGATCCTGGACTCGCTGTCGATTACAGTAGATGTGTTTCAGATCTCATTTTGAGGCTGAGAGGTCAAAGAGGACAAGCATGAGGCGAAAAAAAAAGAAAAGAAAAGAAGGAATAACAATGCCAGTGTTAATCCCTGGCTCATAAAAGGACAATAAAAAGTTCTTACTTCACAAAACCAGTTAGCATGAGGTCCTCGTTAATTATAACCAGAATACGCTATGATGAAACGCCGAATCTGGATCCTGAATCGTGGAGACTACAGCATGACACACACCCTCTAGCCTCAAAGTCTCATTCATTCATTCATTCATTCATTCATTCATTCATCTTCAGTAAGCATTTGCTCTTTGAATACGAAAATGTTTCTCGTAAGTGAACCTTTTTCCTCGCAATTGTGTGATATTATTAAGTAACTGAGAGATAAAAAAGTTGTAAAGCCTTTTATTTTAGTTTATTACTACACAATTTTGAGATATTAACTCACAACTAAGAGGAGAAAAAAGTAAGTGAAAATAACTCGCAAAAAAAAAAAGCTATTGTTATTGTGTGAGATATTAACTAATATTTATTAGCGATTACTTTGCAATTGCAAGAAAAAAGCACAACTGTGAGATAAACAGCTGCAGTTGTGTGATATTGACTCACACGTGCAAGAAGAAAGTCGCCGTTTGCAAGAAAATGGCTCGGACTTCCAAGATTAAAAAGTCCGTTGAGTGGAAATAATTAATAGCTGTGGGATAAAAAAGAGAAAGTTGTGTTAACTCGTACATTCAAGAAATATGTTGCAGTTGCGTGAAAATAATTCGCAATTACAAGATAAAAAAAGTCGCATGATACTAACTCACGCTTGTGAGAAAAAAGGTGAAGTTGCATGAAAATCAGTCACCGTTTACATTATTTAATTTGTAGCTCTGAGATAAAAAAAAAAAGTCACAACTGAGTGAAAGTAACACAATTTCACGATAAAGATTGACAAGCGTTTGATATTAACTTGCACTTGCCAGAAAAAAAGTCGCTGTTGCGTGAAAATAATTCACAATTATGAGATTAAAAAGTTGCAGTTGAGTGATATTAAGCTGTAACTGTGAAATAAAAAGTCAGAACTGAGTGATATTTATATTTATGTGTGTAGAAGATGGAGAGGATGGAGAGGATGGAGAGAATGGAGAGGATGGAGAAGATGGAGAGGATGGAGAGGATGGAGAGGATGGAGAGGATGGAGAGAATGGAGAAGATGGAGAGGATGGAGAAGATGGAGAAGATGGAGAGAATGGAGAGGATGGAGAAGATGGAGAGGATGGAGAGGATGGAGAAGATGGAGAGGATGGAGAAGATGGAGAAGATGGAGAAGATGGAGAGGAAGGAGAGGATGGAGAGGATGGAGAGGATGGAGAGGATGGAGAAGATGGAGAAGATGGAGAGGATGGAGAAGATGGAGAGGAAGGAGAGGATGGAGAGGATGGAGAAGATGGAGAGGATGGAGAAGATGGAGAAGATGGAGAGGATGGAGAAGATGGAGAGGAAGGCCATTCTGAGTGACTGATGTGTGTAGTGATGCTGTAAGTACACACACATCTGTACTGAGCTGATGATGATGATGATGATGATGATGCAACCTGTCTGCTTCCATAGTTACAACCATCACACTGTACTAATTAACATATAAACACACACACACACACACACACACACACACACACAAAAGAACAGACAGACAGACAGACAGACAGACAGATAGATAGATAGATAGATAGATAGATAGATAGATAGATGGTAGATCTGTGATTCTGAGCGTAGAAATGAGGGAAGAAGAGACGTGGACAAAGAGCAGGAGTGGTGGTGAGGAATAAGCGAGAGAGAGGCGGAGAGTGATGGATAGAGTCGGGGAAGTGAGTGATGGAGAGAAGGAGAGAGAATTAAAGAGAAGGAGAGAGAGAATGAGAGACGGCACCCCAGAGACCGACTCGCTCCAAATGGGCCGTCTATGCAAATGAGATCGCTAACGACCGGCATTAATTAAAACCCATTTGATACAAACACTTATCCTGTGACAACAAAACTTTCTGATGGAGAGTTATGATCACGCTGATGCACTCCTCCTCCATCTCTCCCTCCATCTCTCCCTCCATCTCTCTCTCTCTCTCTCTCTCTCTCTCTCTCTCTCTCTCTCTCGCCATGGACTAATGGATCCTCTTTATCTAGGCTGACCTAACCACTGTCAGGGGAACTGGATTTGTGAGGGCTCTAAGTGTGTTAGGTCTCAGTGGGCTGTGTGTGTGTTTGTGATGCATCTTTGTTTTTCTCTCTCTCTCTGTCTCTCTGTGTGTGTGTGTGTGTGTGTGTGTGTGTGTGTGTGGTGTTTGGCTGAGGTCCATCAGCCCAATCTGTAGCTCTTCTCTCCCATCAGTGTAAATGAGAAGATGCTCTTTAGACAGAGACAAAGAGAAGAGAAGAGGAATGATGTCGTCTGAAGCTCACAATGAGCGAGAGAGAGAGAGAGAGAGAGAGAGAGAGAAAGAGAGCGGAAATCTGCCAGCTCATCATCTTAAGTCAATTGTGCGATTAGGTTTTAAGATGATTGCTTGTCACGGAAAAGCTTTAACAGAAGGTGCGATAGCGAGTGCACTCCTCCTCACGCTGGGCGATGAAGATCCTCTAACGATAGACCTGTGTGATTTTTGTGCTTGATAGCAAAGTCACGGCTAAAATCGCACGGCGTCCGCGTTCACACTGGACGGATTCACAAGAGCGTTTAAAGTAGACTTTAACACGTGTTTTTAAATGATTAATATCTCATGCCTGACTGATCTGAATCAAATAAAATGCAGCCATTTGCAATTTCCGTGTTAATAAATCCTGCCGTCGTTAATGAAGCTTTCTTTCACGACCTTTAAAAAAAACACATGAAACGATTTATTTTCCAGATTCTTGTTGGATAAAGTCGCCTGTTCAGGAGCACTGTGGAGGAAGAAAGACGTCTGCGTGTGTGTGTGTGTGTGTGTGTGTGTGTGTGTGTGTGCGTGTGTGTGTGTGTGTGTGTGTGTGTGTGTGTGTGAGAGAGAGAGCGCATGGCAGTGTGTGTCCATGGCGACCGAGCTCCATTGTTGTAAGTCAAGTGGTGGTGATGGAATGCACTTGACCTTTCACCTCATCTCTCCTTTCATCTTTTCTATTCACTTCTTTATTACTCCTGATTCTCTCTCATTCTGTCTCTTTCTCTCTCTCTATCTATGTCTCTTTCTTTTTCTGGCTTGCTCTCTCCGTTTCTCTTTTTCTGTGTCTTTCTGGCCGTTCTCTCCAAACAGCAGGATAAGACAGACAGACAGACAGGTGGATAGACAGACAAATAGTTATACAGATAGATAGATAGATAGATAGATAGATAGATAGTTAGCAACAGATAACTTTGTCTCTCTCTCTCTCTTTCTCTCTCTCGACTTTGCTGATAACTCTCTAAAACCCCCCCATACTTTACTTTTACGCTCCCGTGACAACATTTACGTAAATGAAAGAGGAAAAAAGAAAAAACACGCAAGAATGAAAGATGGGAAGAAAAGAGAGAGAAAAGTAAGGGAGAGATTTAAGCAGAGTGATAAGAAAAGCGTGAACTCGGCCGAGAGGAAGAGAAAGAGGATATGTGCTGTTTAAACGCGAATTAACACATCTAACACAAAGCCAGCGGAGTAACCTGAGACCTGTGTGTGTGTGTGTGTGTGTGTGTGTGTGTGTGTGTGTGTGTGTGGCAGGTCTGAAACAGTGCAGGGACAGGAAAACATACATGAAAACACACACACACACACACACACACACACACACACACACACACACACACACACACACACTTAATAAGAAGCTGAATATCAGGTCTCGGTATCAGATTCCCATTCAAACCAAATACTTCAGAGTTTCTACTTTTCACTCCAGTTGTTATCAGGAATATAATTTATAATCAAAATTGTTGTATTTCTCTATTTTTCACCGCCGTGTGTGTGACTACTTTTTCTCAATCTCATTAAATTATGAATAAGTGCTGATTAACTCAAACTTAAAAAGCTGCGTTTTTTTCCTCAGTAAACCGAATTCGTAATATCTCAAGTTTTACCTAAACAACACGCTTTAGCTTGAAATGTCCTTTTAAACAACATTGTAAACAATATTAAAGTACATTAGGACTTATGATGCATGCTATCTGAACTCGTCGTATGTAAATGAATCCCACTAGTTAACTAACCTTAACTAGTCTTGGCTTTTTTATACAAGTTAGCTTGTGCGAATTCCAACCTGATTCCAGCCTAAACTCATCCCTCTTCCTAAACGAACACTTTTTTTTTTTTATACAAAGTTGTCTTTAAAAATAATCAGGCAATAATTACAGCAGTTTCATTCGACGGTGTGTAAATGATTGCGTAAGATAACTTCCCGAACTAACTTTAACTCGTATCATTAGTAACGTCTCGTATCAGCTTGTTCGTATTAATTCCATATGAATTTCACAAATTTACAGAAATTCTAAAGATTGAAATGATTCTGCACAGTATGTAAGAGACTTGACAGTTGCTAGCATGTTGTTATTCCAGATTTCTTTTCTTTCTTTCTTTCTTTCTTTCTTTCTTTCTTTCTTTCTGGAGTTCAACAAATATCCGTGTGGAAGAAAAGCTTGACTGCTGACTGCTGACCCCTCACTCGATTCTGAATTTGCTTTAATAACGTCCACATTTTTAATTTGGAGGGGAAAAAGCAAGCAAACAGGGGAAATGACATCAATAATACGACAAAAAACTCATATGCCATAAGAAAAAAGAAAGAAAAGAAAAAGAAAAAGAAAAAGCAAACACTCATCCACAAAACTCTAGTGTAGTTTATTTTCTCTCTTCCTCAGTAGTGTTCACCTTGTTTTCATTTTTTTTTTCCTGGTTAAATCTGCTTTCCTTTCTTTTCTGTCTCTCCAGTTTTCCTTGGAGAGTCTCCTTCATCTGGCGCACGCACACACACACACACACACACACACACACACACACACACACACACACACACACACATAGAGCTCGGCTAACCCATCAATCACCTTAACATGCTAATTAGCGGGATTTATTTTATTCAGCAAAAATAACACTCAGAATCCCATTACTTTGTCTGGCCTGAGGGCTAGAGTCCTATGGATATGTGTGTGTGTGTGTGTGTGTGTGTGTGTGTGTGTGTGTGTGTGTGTGTGTGTGTGTGGGAGTAGAGAGTAGAGAAACAGAGAGAACAAGAACAAGAGAGAACCCTGTTTTATTATTTATCCAGTCAATCAGGACTCTGTATGCGTGTGTGTGTGTGTGTGTGTGTGTGTGTGTGTGTGTGTGTGTGTGTGTGTGTAAGTAACTTTAACTTTACTACCCAACTTCAGTAAACTTTAAAGGAACTTCAGTATTTATAGATATTATAGATTTATAGATATATAGGTCACTTTTATTTTCGATATACGTTTTCTAGAAAGTGTTGTTTTTTTATATTTCTACATCTGTATCGATCAATTAAAACATTTTCTTTAAACAGTTAACCGTTTTTTTTTTCCCGTTTCTCCGCGAGCAGGTCAGAAAGTAAATAAAAACATTCCTACGTCGTTTCCGTGAAATAAATTTAAGCCTGTAATATATTTAAGCAGAGAATGTTATGGGTAGAAAAATCCAATTTTACTTAAAACCTAAGCTGGTATTTTTGTTATTTTTGTCTCTTTTCCAGATTTCAGCCGCGGGTTTTCCCAGACCATTACACGTACGAGTCGATTGTTTTTTTAAAGTTTTTTTTTTTTTTTTTAGTTTCCAGAGTGCATGACTGTGTAAAAA
>CM074929.1:939333-944333 GCA_037576815.1 Pangasius larnaudii
TTTCCTTATAAAACTGCACACACTGCACCTGAGACACTGTTTATTTATTTAAAGCGAAGGATCGTCACATTAAATACCGACTCTGTGTCATTTATTACTGTTTACTGCTCTTTATACCTCTTCAAGGTATTTTTTTAAATGTAGAAACATTTAATTTCATTCTTTTTAAAGGCATCTTTACTCTACAGCATTTCTTTGCACATGCCTAAGACTTATATATACACACTAGTCATTGATAAAGGAGCAAGAAGTGCATAAGTCTGTGGTGTTTTCAAAACTTTTCAAATTAAAAATGTAGCTTAATTAGTGAATTTTGATCTCGCTGGAAAGTCCTGGGGAGTGTGTTTAAACTTAGTGCGATAAGAATACATCAAACACACACAAACACACACATGTCCGCCCCCTTAAAGCCTGCCACTGTTATCAGGATGCAGCAGCACCGCAGCACCGTACACACACTTGTGTTCCCTCTCCGAGAGACAGAGAGAGCGGTAGGGGGTGCGTGGTGTTGAGGTGGGGGCGCAGCAGGGTAGGAGAACGCTGTCGGGGCTCGAGAGGAGCGATCTGGAACACAGCCAGGATTCCTGCACTAATAATTTTATATTAAAATCCGAGAAAACCGACAAAGCCATGCAGCCTCATGGTAACTCTACACTTGTCTGATGGTAGCTTGTCGGATGTTTTCCGTGGTTCCCTGGAAAGAGCATTTATTACGAGTTTGTTCTGATGATTAACGCATGATTACTACCTCCAGCAGTTTACAGAGGTGCAGTGGAGTCTGGATGCAGTGCCATCTTTTTTTTTTTTTAACACCAGAACACTTCTGGGAAGTTTCTGTTTCCTTTGTAACGTCTTGGGAATTCGTCGTAAAAATGAGAGAAAACCACCAACACTGACCAAAGTGGTTGTGACTAGAGTTACTGTAAAAACACACAAACACACACACACACACTCAAGGTCATTTTCTCAAAACAGGTGTGGTCGGAGCATTTGCAGCTAATTTGGGCCGGTTTGCTATAACTCATGTGGCGTGTGTGTGGTTTCATGCCATAACCAATAGTTTTGGTTTTGAGCAGAGCTGGAGGTGAACTGTCCTGTGTGTGTGTGTGTGTGTGTGTGTGTGTGTGTGTGTGTGTGTGTGTAAAAGGACATAGGGATACATAACAATTTTACCCTGGTGACAACGGTGAGGAAAAACTCCCTGAGACGATGTGAGGAAGGAACCTTGAGAGGAACCAGAGTCAAAAGGGAACCCATCCTCATCTGGGTGACACCTGATAGTGCGATTATAAAATGTTACTCTTCTATAACTGCGTACTACATGGTCACTCTGTTTAGGTAGAGATGAAGTCAAACGGCATTGTGGGTAATGTAGGAAACTGTTAACCAAAGGGAAAATAAGACCAACATGTTGATGAAACCGAAATGTAGTTCAAGTTGGAGCTTTCCTTTAATGTAAAAGTTGTGTCTCCTATAAAATGGTCATTAATACTCCACTAAAACAAAACTACCCCAAAGAGATGGAAATACAGGACTGTGTGTGTGTGTGTATGTGTGTGTGTGTGTGTGTGTGTGTGTCTGTGTGTGTATGTGTGCGGGGAAGAGAGAAATAGAGAGTGTGTGTTCTTTGGTATGCAGGCACACTGAACTGTGAGAACAGAACCTTGATGTATCTCTTATGAGTGACAGGCACTTAGGAAGTGTGTGTGTGTGTGTGTGTGTGTGTGTGTGTGTGTGTGTGTGTGAGAGAGAGAGAGAGATGTATACCCAGCAAGTGACAGCTACTCAGCGCACTCACCTCTATCCTCCTTTTTATTAGCCTAATTAAAAGACCTGCATTTGTCTCTGTGACGACTGCTCACCCCATCACGGTGTTATTTACCGGCTAGGCATCCATGGCGATCCCGTCGCCGTAACGACCGGCCTTGCTGATTGTTTCCCTGACAACAAAATGCATCATCTTCTCACTCGCATCTAATATCACGCGCACACACACACACACACACACACAGACACACACTCAGAAACGGATGGAACTGTCGGTTATAAAAGCCCATTGTAGCCTTACTGAAGGTAGCGGCCATCAATAAATGTGCCACGGTGCTGTGTGTGTGTGTGTGTGTGTGTGTGTGTGTGTGGTGTGTGTGTGTGTGTGTGTGTGATGGATAAAGCGAGTGACTCAATGTAAATAGCCCTAATACCTTATCTCTTATTTAAATGGAGTTCACTTTCTTACAATGCCACAGGGCCAATGCTATCTTTCTCCCTCACACACACACACACACACACACACACACACACACACACACACACATCCAAGATCTCCAAGAGGGATTTATGTGAGTCTGAGTTGGCTGAAAGGAGATTTGATGGGAATGGGATAGTGTGTGTGTGTGTGTGTGTGTGTGTGAGATGCACCTGATCAGGCTGGACTCTCCCGCCCCTGCATCGCCCCCACCGTTAACAACGGCCCATCCGTTACCGTGCCGACAGGCAGAGTGACAGGCCTATTTGCGGGCCCGGCTGAGCTACTCTTGACTTATTGGATGGCACATCGTCAGGGGCGACGGCCTTGTGACAGCACACACACTTCCATTTGGGTGAAAAATCTGGTTAATTTGGCCAGTGTGTTCAGGGTACTAAAGAGAGGCGTGGCTCAGTTCCTAAATAAATGGACGGGCGTGAGAATATACAGTGAATATACAGTTAATTTACATTCTCATCAAATGCTCATTATTCAGAAATTTTAATTCATTTCTAAAATCCTCAAATCAAAATGTATATAATGAAACAGGAACCTATATGGATATCTAGCGTGCATCATTCACTTCATTGTTGCGCCTCATTTATTAGTCTTTCAGTAGGTTACTGAGGCCAAACCACACTTAAAAATTCCTCATGTGCGTTGAAAACTTCCAACCACCATCGTGTTCACAGTACAGCTGATCCGCATTTAGTCACGCCCACAAACTCCATAAATGGCACAGAGCTGAAAACGACAATATGACGACTAAACGGCTTTCTCCTTGGTGCTAAATCTTCCAGCAATGCAGCTCAGCCACCGCAGCGAGTCGGCTGCCACGGACACGCTGACTGTTCCTCCTTTTATCAACACCGTGACAGTCAACATTTCAGTGATTAGTCCAAACTATGTTAGCTTATGATAAACAATCAATCAAAATCAGTAACTAGTAAATTAATAGTGCAGTGTTCTTCGGTCACTCTGCCTCATAGCTATGTTAGCTAGCTAGCTAAGTTATGGGACAGCTGCAGCAAGTATTGCTAACAAACACCTACTGAAAAAAAGATGTCATATAAAATATAATATGTTACATTACAGCTTTTCTAACCAATAGGACTAAAAGTTAGCATTATACAGTAGGAAGTTGTATATAGTTTCTTAGCAGTGTGCTAAAACTTAAAGTTAAGTGTGATTGCTAACTAGCTAGCTAACATCACCTGATTAACTGCTTGACAAGTGACAAGTAATAAATGTTTTGTTTGTCTTTAGTACAGTAGTATGCAGTAAGCCATGTGTTTCTTTTAATTAATGTTGCTGTTACTTTTCTTTTTTTTTTTTAGCATATTAGCATGACCAGACCTGATAAAAAAAAAAAAAAAAAAACATAATGATACCACTAAGTATTTTCTTTTCTATCTTTGGAACTTTGGAAATTCGCAAAGCATTTGAACGGATGCATAGCGAGCTGTGCTTTTTGGAAAACATTATCAGATTTGAAACTTTCTCACAAAAGATGTAGCGTGAGAAAGAGAGAGAGAGGGATGAAGACAGTGGTATAACAACTCAATACCCAATTCATCACTGAGTCCGAAACGAGTGTAATCAAAACCTTCATACTTTCCTTAACAAGGAGACACGAAGTAGCGAGAGAAAGAGAGAGAAAGAGAGAGAGAGAGAGAGAGAGAGAGAGAGAGAGAGAGAGAGAGAAAGCAGTGAGGAAAAGACTTGTTTTTAGAGCAAACCTCCAGATTTGTGTGAGAACCACACAGGAATGTTTTCCTCTCGCGGATGGCTGACA
This sequence comes from Pangasius larnaudii, assembly GCA_037576815.1. Taxonomy (NCBI): domain Eukaryota; kingdom Metazoa; phylum Chordata; class Actinopteri; order Siluriformes; family Pangasiidae; genus Pangasius; species Pangasius larnaudii. Next base: position 943,374 of record CM074929.1, read on the forward strand.
CTCGTGCCACACACACACACACACACACACACACACGCACACACGCACACACACACGCACACACACACACGCACAAGGTTTCAGACGGGACATCCAGATTTACAGAGGTGTCAAAGATTTCATGTCCAAAGCTCTCTTGGGTCAAGTCTCCCACATTCTCTCCATCTCTTAAATACATCTCTCTCTCTCTCTCTCTCTCTCTCTCCCTCCGTCGCAAGTCTCTCTCTTTCAGATCGGAGCCGAGAAAGAAAACAGGCCTGTGACTCCTCGGCCGACACGGTGGCTGAAAAAGAAAAACACCGAGCCAGAGAGAGAGAGAGAGAGAGAGAGAGAGAGAGAGAGAGAGGGAATGAAGGAGAGAGAGAAAGGGGAGGGATAAAAGCAGAGAGATGGACTCTTCTCTTCCCCCCTACAGCGAAGGACAGAAGCGGGAGTTTGTGCTAAAACGTCCGAGTCACGCTGAAGTGTTTAACCTTCATGCTCTTATCACCTTCACTTATTATTTGATAGTTTTAGGATTAAAAAAAAGTTTTAATCTAATATCAAATAAATAATATTAATATTAATTATTCATATTTATGTAAAAAAAAAAAGTCTCAGAAACCCCTCCCATACCTTGACTGATTTTTTTTTTTCAGGTTAAAATGCCCCAAACAAAAAGCTTTAAATATGTCTTTCTTTTTTTCTTTTTCTTTTCTTTTTTTTAAGGTTTATTAGTGACGCTTGAGCCAAGCACAACAAGTATCATGTTGGAAAAAAAAAACATTTCAGCACTGTTCCACATGCAGTAAAGAAATTTAATGGGTTATTTTGGCCTGAAAAAGAAAATAAGAGAAAATGAAAGAAAATAAGAGCACTTTTCATTACTTCACTAGTAGAAATGCTGGAGATGGTAAAAAAAAAAAAAAAAGTCCACATTAAAAGTCTGCATTAATCGGTTTTATGTTTTATGGGAATTTC
>CM074929.1:949333-950955 GCA_037576815.1 Pangasius larnaudii
TCAAATATATAAGAATATTTGCGAAATCCTCTTTAGCAGGCCAGAGACAAGGCTTCAAAATGTATCCTTCATCATACATACACAACTTGGAAGGTAAGAAAATACGAGTTTTGTATATAAAACGCAAACCACTGCGAACTGAGAGTTTGGACGAAACCCGACGAAGGCAGACAATTTGTACGAAGTTAAGCTCATCGTCAGTTCACACACACGAGTCCTGGTGTTTGTCATGGCTTTTTTTTTTTTTTTTAGAACTTGCCGTTGTTCTGCAATTCAGTTTATGAGACACTCTCGTGACATTTTGCCTAGCGTGCTCATGTGAGCGTTTTCAAATAGTTCTTGCCCAATAAGTTGTTTGTGACAATGGGATTTTTTAAAAAAACCAAATAGTAAAAAACAACATTTCCAAAAATATCTGTACTTCCTCTGAAAATCTTGGGACAAGTGTGTTTTCTGTGTTCTCGCCTACCTAATGCTGCATTCGACTGAAAACTCGTAACTCGTAACCAAGAAACACTAAAGATAACGCCTCTTCAACCTGGAATTCCTACTCGGAAAATCAACAAAAAGTTTCCTCGAGTGATGTCAGATCAAAATGGCTGCTCGCCAGATCACTAACAGTGGGAAAAAACAACAATTCTTTACTGTTGTAATGTATATACAAGTATTTGTTTTAGATCAATCAACATACAGACTTGTTAAATCATATCTAATAACACTGACTACACACTTCACTGTTTCGAGGAAGTATATATACACATCACTCATTAGCATTAGCTAATGGCTAGTTTGCTGCAAACAAAACATGAACATGGAGGTAACTGCGGGTTTTTTTCCCCCCACTTTGTATTTGCACAGAGGTTGAAAATGTCTTCGTTCCGACTTCCCAAATCCCACTGAGGTAAAGGGGGAGAGCGCACCAGAGTTCGATTCAAACAGACTACACGCTGCATATGTGCGTGAAAATATGTGGGTCACACACTGTTGCTAATATTGTAATACCAGAGAGTGAGAGAAAAGAGAAAAGGAGAGAAAGGATCCATATTTTTAAGCTGGTCCTCCAAGAACCTGCTATTCCTGCTATTGTCTAAAATCAGCCACCTGTCTCTGTTTGTCTCCATCTCCTGTCTTCCTGTCTCTCTCTCTGAATACGCAAGTGTGATGGGTCATAAACCCACATGCGATGGTCTTAGAAACGTGTGTGAATGGTGTGTGTGGGTGCACATGTGTGTGAGGTCAGCGGAGCTGTGTCTCTGAGACAGGGATTAATCCTCCTTTCTGTCCCTGAAAAAGCGGCTGGAGACAGAGAGGAGGAATATATCAGAGCAGAAGAATAAGGGAGGGAAAAGAGGATGAATATTTCCGAGCGAGAATGACAGATCCGGAGAGCGAGAGAACGCCGGAGTGACAGACAGAAGGCTGGAGAGAGAGAGAGAGAGAGAGAGAGAGAGAGAGGGAGGAGAGGAGTGTGGACGGAGGCAGGCAGACTGAGGAACCCTAATCCTCACTTCTATTCAAATACGCTCTTAATCTCCGAGCAGGTCTACACACACACACACACACACACACACACACACACACACACACACACACACACACACACACACACAAACACACACACA
>CM074929.1:952074-957074 GCA_037576815.1 Pangasius larnaudii
ACACACACACACACACACTCTCTCTCTCTCTCTCTCTCTCTCTCTCACACACACACACACACACACACACACACACAGTCTTTCTCTCTCTCTCTCTCTCTCTCTCTCTCACACACACACACACAGTGTCTATCTCTCTCTCTCTCTCTCTCAGACACACACACACACACACACACACGGTCTCTCTCTCTCTCTCTCTCTCTCTCTCACACACAGTCTCTCTCTCACACACACACACAGACACATCTCTCTGTCTTCAAAAGACAGTGTCTTACAGTCTCTCTTTCTCTCTTTTACACACACACACATCTCTGTCTCTCTTTACCTGTCTCTCATTCTCTCTCTTAAAAAGACACACACTGAGACACATACAGTGTCTCTCTCTCTGCCTTTGCTGTCTTTCTGTCTCTTCACTGTCTTTTCTCTCTCTCTCTCTCTCTCTCTCTCTCTCTCTCTCGTTCTTCATTTCTGTCTCTCTCCTTCGGTCTTTCTTGCCCAGTGTCTGTCTGTCTGTCTCTCTCTCATGCTGTCTTTTTTTCTCTCTTTCTCTCTCTCTCCCACTGTCGTTCTGTCCATCTTTCTGTCTGTCTCTCCCTCCTTTGTCTCTCCTCCTCTCTTTAAAAGACATACAAAGTCTCTCTCTCTCTCTCTCTCTCTCTCTCTGTGTCTCTCCGCATTCTTTTAAATACATATCGTTCAAGCGTGCAATAAATTACTGGTGGATTAAAATTCATGAAACCCATTTTTTTTCTTTCAATTTTTTTTTCTCATGGAAATCAAAGTAGAGAGAGAGAGAGAGAGAGACAGACAGAGATAGAGAAAGAAGGTTAAAAAAAAGAAGTGCAAGTGCAATTCATATAAATCTACTAATGGCGGGACAGATTCTTTTTCAATCATATTAAACTCCGATGTTTGCCTACGCAGGATTTCTGCTTGGTCCAGATTTATCACTTGGAAGGAAAAAAAAACACTCATCGTATAAATGACTTCAGTAGGAAAACACAATAGAAAATAATACAGCACTTAAAAGAGGGGTGTAAAAACAACCACTTTCTCAGGAAAAGAGAAACACCTCTTCAACAAGCACGAGTTCGCCACAATGATTTAATCAGAGAATTAAACGAAAGGAAACCAAACCGTTGTTAGAAACTTTTCAGAATGTCGTTAAACCTCATGCTTTTCAATAAGTTAGCATGTAAACATGTTGATATATTTCAGTCGTACGAAGAAATCACCTTGCATTAAAATATCATACCAATGAGGCGTCACTGACGTGATGCTAAAAGTTTTCCTGGCAGCGTCACGCCGCGGCGTGGATAATGATTTTCTCCTTACAATTCACACAGAGACGATTTGAAACTTCAATTAGCCTGATACCCCTGCAGCGACCCTTCAGGCCAGGCCAAATTAGCCTCCGTTGACCCTGCCCAAGACCGCTCTCGACCTTTCACCTTGTCTTGTGACCCTGGCTTTGATTAAGAGCGGACACTGACTGGTGTCTGATAGACGGCGGCGGACCTGGCGGAGGCCGAGGGGGGTGGTGATACTTTAACGTGGTTAAAGGATGGATTTACGAGCTCGGATTATAATCGAGCTGGTCTGCGCGTCATGACATCACCAGGACCGGTTTACACACATGACATCATGACAACACTCAGCCAATAGATGGACAGAAGGAAATAAACGCAATGGGAGTGAGCACTATAGAAGCAGAGGGAATATCTTTACGATGCTGGTAAAAATCAGGGAATGATTGCGAGTTCATCTGCTTCCTTCTTATAGATACGGCTAAAGCTTCCAAACAAGAAAAATACTGCCAAGAGCGACAGATAGTCTAGGACAGGAGTCGTCAAAATGGCGGACACAGCAAAGTATTTCAGTGGAGCGAACTGAGCATTTAGTGACTTTCTGGAGCAGATCCTCTGCAGCCAATCACACGCAGCTCATCAAGAAAGGAAAGATTTTTCAAAGACTTTCATACATTTTTACTGAATTTATCCTCTTTGGTTTGATTAGTGATTCGATGATATAACTTGATTCAAAGATTTTAAAAAATATACGATGAAAACAGAATGTTTACTGGACAGATAAGTGTCAAATAAGAATTATGTAGTATTTCTTCACTTCAAGCTCAAAACTGATCTGTCAAAAATGATAACATCGGGGCTCCCGAGTGGCGCAACAGAAAAGCATTTGCCTTATCATCCGGATATCGCGAGTTAGAATCCCAATGATGCCAAAGCCATCCGTGGCTGGGAGCCGTGCTGTCTGGGTGGGACGGTATACTACCTCTCCCCTGTCAATCACAGCAACACTAAGCAATCATGGGTGTCTACGGGCACAGGTATGTGGAAGAGGGCAGATAGCGCTTTCCTCTGAGTGTGTTACGCCGCCCTGTGACACTGCATGAGCAAAAAATTGGGTTGGCTGCAGAGAAAGTACCCCCTGTGGGTAGCTGTCATATGATGGGGTGAGCTGGCTGGTGGGAATTGAGGAGCAAAATGACACTAGGAAACAAAACGACGACTTCAAATTGATGTCTTACTTTTAGCCATTAACCCATTTTAGACCTTTACAAGTGTTCCAGTACAATTACCAGGACAAATGTACTACGAGTACTTAGTAGCAGGACGTCTCATCATTGCTGATTTGACACAAAATATCATCTTACACTTTAGTGATTTGTGAGAACCTCAATCCGAGTTGATTATAACCTTCTGAACAGCAGTAAAGGAATTTTGTGAGACGTTAGTGAGGCGGGTGAACTGAACTATGCCATCTAATTGGTCTCATAATTGTCCAATAAACTTTCCTGTAAATGTGACTGATGGAATTATGCTAATTACCTAAAGGGATTGCATAACTGATGGAAGAAGTAACCACGTTATTCGGGATCTGATGTATTAAGAAACCTTGTAAACTTTTTTATTGCAGGGACACAGAAGCCTTTGTCTCTTTAATGAGTGTAATGTAGTGAAGCTACTTGATCTCATGTAAAATTTATAGGAAGTCTAACAACCAAGAGCAATTTCCATTGGAAATTCATATAAATGGAGTAAGAAAAGCTGGTACCACAAACACCAACCCCTAACTTTTCTTAAACATGTGCAATTGTGAGATCGGTGAATGCTTTCTTCAGATCTAATATTCACTCCTACCTCACAGCCCTGTCGACGATGACTTCCCTCAAAGGGTCCGAATTCCTCCCCGACCTCCAGGCTCCTCTTGCTCCAGATGCCCAGGCTGCCAGCTGAAACGCTCGACCTACGCAGATCGAAGTCTGGGGGCAAAGACGGCGCTGCCTCCTCATCGTCCAGGTACGCGGGTGTGTGGAAGGAGGTGTTGAAGCAAGAAGAGTCCACTGGGGAGCTTCTTTCACATAATACACTCGATGAGTGGATGCTGTTAGAGGTGATTAATGGGACGGGGTCTCCGTCGGACGCTCTCCCGGCTTCCTCCAGGACATCAGAGGGGAAAAGTGGGAAGTCACCTTCATCACCTGTAGAGGATGAGATCATTTTTAACAATTATGCCTCCAGGATTGCTGGGTTTGGGACACTGGGTCAAAGATGCCTGTCGGCTTGGTGAGTGCAAGTTAAAAACACGTGTAAAGAAACAAAAGGTGATAAGGATTATATTCGTTAGGAGATAGGCCTCTGGATTAGGGCCATGCAGACAACCCACCCACATACACTTGTATCTCTGCCAACTTGGCAAGAGCTACAGTTTGTTCATGAGTGCTAAGTGCTAACTCAGTGTGGCCACGTATGGGAAAATATACATAGCTCCAAACAAAGGTATTTGACCACCAGTTAAACAAACACAGGGAAGAGGAAAGTGGTTAGTGTCTGCAATAACAGTGTGAGCGACTAGCCGAGAATGGGCCTGTTGATTGTGTCCTTTTGGTACACCCTGTCAGACACCTCCTAAGGAACCAGAGCCAAATGGGAATTCCCAGCGGGAAGATTGAATTGCCTCGAGTGTTGTCTGCATTGTGTGGCTCCCAACACTCATACTTCCTTTTTTTAAAAACATTTTCCATCCATCCCTAGTGATGGGGACTGAGAGCAAAAACAGCGGACGTTTCAGCCAGCGAGGTTAATTGAGAATGGAGAAAAGAGGACATTGTCTGTGACCTTTAACCCTTTCCTTGGTTTGGAAAGGAAGAGTAGCACGTGGCTGATGAGAGTGTTTTGTTACTGTGTTTGAGTTACTGTCCCCACTGGAGCTCCTGTGATTACTGTCCTGACTCCTGACTGTTATCTAGTCACCAAGCGATCAGAGCCACTGCAAAACTGCCAGATGAACATCTGTACATCTCATTAGCTTGACCAGTAGTTATATACTAGCATCAACGAAGGCTAATCAACTATTCTTACACTAGCTAAAGCTAATTTCGCTGTCTCGGTGTGACTAAAGACAGCTGAAGAAAAAGTTCTGGCAGTATCAGGATTTCAGTAATCTGCGAGTGCGAGCGTTACGACAGAGCTTGTCTAAAAACCACCAATAGGAGGACAGCTTAGGATTACATGAATCTCATGCGACACCATAGTGACAATGGTGAAATGTAAACAAATCATGCTAATGGACAGATGTTTTTGTTCACGTGACCCTCTATCGTGCTTATTGATGGTGTAATGCAGAAGACACGTTATAACACAGTCTTTTATAGAATTCAACCAAGAGTTTATTGGGATCATCTTGCACAGTGTGACAAGTACTAATCGTACAGTCTACACCAGCTTAACACACTTGGAGCTAGCCTACTGCGCGTAGGCCAGAGTGGAGCTAGCATGCTGTGGCTAGTACGCTGTGGCTAACAGGATGTGACAGGTAGTGGTGAGTGCTAATGAGGAGTGGGCACATCCTCCTGTCTCCGTACATTCCAGTGTCACAGCAGGGCAGTTAGCCTACACACACACACACACACACACACACACACACACACACACACACACACACACAAGCCTAGCTTTCCAGCAACAGCTGAGAGCAGGTCA
>CM074929.1:962074-964497 GCA_037576815.1 Pangasius larnaudii
TATACCATACCATACTATACCATACCTTACTATACCATACCATACCATACTATACCATACCATATTAGACTATACCATACCATACCATACCATACCATACTATACCATACCATATTAGACTATACCATACCATATTAGACTATACTATACTATACCTTACTATACTATACCATACCATATTAGACTATACCATACCATACTATACCATACTATACTAGACCATTCTGTGATATTCTGGACTATACTATATCATGCCATACCTTACCACATTATATTATATTATATTATACCATGCTATAATATACCATATTATGCACAGTACTGTAATATTCCATGACATGCCAAACTGTCCTGTACTACACAACATGATGCTATGGACCTGCAGGGTCTTCTAGGCATTCAGGGAAGAGTTTTATGGCACTTTAGGGAATGAAAACGATTTCAGGCTTTGGATTTGCCGCTGATGGAGAAAGTCTAGAGATCATTAGAAATAGCTGATCAGCTCCACTGTCCATTAGTTTTTGCTAATCGGTGAGAAGCGCTGATTTCATTCCTTTATACTGTTCCAGTAGTATTAGCGGGCTGAGACTTATCTCAGGGTTTAACTAGCCACGTTAGAACTGAGATGATGTATGATGTCCATAATGTCATCTATACGGTATAATTTAAATTTTTAAACTACAGTACAACAGAATGCACAGGAAGCTTAAAATGCACGCAGGTCACTGTGTTATATTCTTATACTATAATATATAATATGTTATACCTGAACATTTACTACATGCTAGCATTTACTAACCACGCTGATTTACCATGTGTAGTTGGACACACACACACACACACACACACACACACACACGAACATCCAGGCAGTTACTGGCTGCCATATCATGATTACAGCACACACTTGTCCACATTTGAGAAATTGATCCGTGAGATGGAGTGTGCGGGCACGGCCGTATGGGAGACATATTTCCAGCGTCAGCACTGCCAGCCCCGAGGCCTCGCGAGGGCCCCCTGAGCCGCCGTCCGCCGTCTGCCCGAACCGTAAAGCCAAAATGATAGCATATGTGCTTTGTTTAATTTTGATGTCCCGGTAATGTATGACACAATTAGATTGATTTGACAATTTCCATTACGCTTGATAAAATATTTATGGAGTCTTATCAAAGAGCTGCTGTTGACACGCACCATCCATCAGCATCATCACTCAGCAGCGCCGCTAGCGTTAGCCTATTAGCTTTTATTCACCCCAGAGGAACGGCCTGTGACATGTGCTATAGCGAAGGATGGGGATGAGGTGTGGGGTGTGGGGTGTGGGGTAGGGGGTGTGTTGGTTGGGGGTAAAAAACTACGCTCCATACCTACCTCTCCCTCTCTCTGACACCTCTCTCTTTCTTTCTTATTTTTCATCTGTTTTTCTACTCTGTCCTCTTTGTCCTTGTTTTTTTGCTTGTTCTAGCTTTCTTGTTCACGGTTTTTCCCCCTCAGATCTCTATCTTAGTGTTTCTCTCTCTCTCTCTCTCTCTCTCTCTCTCTCTCTCTCTCTCGCTCTGTTCTGCCATCTATCTCCATTCTGAAATATGCACTTTCTGATTGAGCTCATCAGTCTCAATGTGAGACGCACGGGTGTCTGATGTTACTACGGCATGGCAAACTAATACCCTTTACCCAGAATCCACCACTCTTGCATTTGCCCCTTCTTTTTAAACTAATACCCCATTTAGCTCGGAGTCCCCAAGACCAATTAACATCTCTAATAGGCATAAATAAACATATATGCATATTATCCATTCATTATCTATTGGTGTCTGTTGAACTCAGTCACTCTATCATAGTCTCTCTCTCTCTCTCTCTCTCTCTCTCTCTCTCTCTCTATCACACACACACACACACACACACACACACACACACACACACACTCAGAGTGCAGTTAATAAAGCCCTAAATGAACACAATGCATTAAACATGAGTGGGACAATAACGAAGCACTGCTCTATAATTATGTCCCGCTGCCGTAAAATGAAGACAAAATATTTGAAGAGGGATTCTGTCACCTCTGTGCTCTCCCCTCACTAATCATACACACACACACACACACACACACACCCACACACACACACGCGCACACACGCGCACACACACTCTGTCCCGGCAGGCCACGGAGGTTAAATACAAGGGGAGGCATTTCCAGAGCCATGCCTACTAATAAGGACTAATTGAAAAATGACTGGCTATTGACAGACAATGAGGCTGAACCATATGCTGTGACCACATAATACGCCTGCCATGTTAAAGACATGAAAATTGATAGGCACCTGAGTAATAATGGGGAAAAAAACACAAGGAATGCTGGCGGAATGCTGGCGGAATGCTGATGAAATGATGCTGGAGAGATCTCCAAGTAAGAAACAAATCCACCC
>CM074929.1:970876-984375 GCA_037576815.1 Pangasius larnaudii
TGAATGAATTAGTATCAGTCATTCAGTCAATCTTTTCTTTCGCTCAGTTTCTGTCGACGCGCTTCGCAATTACAAAATGCAAAATATAAACACGGGAGACAAAATATACACAACTCAATTTCTGTGATTTTTTACGTATGTTTACATGTAAAGTGTTTCTTTAAAGATCCAGGAACTGTATTTGAAATTGTGTGTATGAACCTGCAGCCAGATGCACCAGCTGAACCCAAGTCCGGCTGTAAGTCTGGCTGTAAGTCTGGCTGTAAGTCCGGCTGTAAGTCAGGGTGTAAAGTCAGGGTGTAAGTCAGGGTGTAAAGTGTGTAAGTCGGGCTGTAAGTCAGGGTGTAAGTCCGGCTGTAAGTCCGGCTGAAATCAGGGTGTAAGTCAGGGTGTAAGTCAGGGTGTAAGTCCGGGCTGTAAGTCAGGGTGTAAAGTCAGGGTGTAAGTCAGGGTGTAAAGTCAGGGTGTAAGTCGGGCTGTAAGTCAGGGTGTAAGTCAGGGTGTAAGTCAGGGTGTAAAGTGTGTAAGTCAGGGTGTAAGTCAGGGTGTAAAGTCAGGGTGTAAGTCAGGGTGTAAAGTCAGGGTGTAAGTCAGGGTGTAAAGTGTGTAAGTCAGGGTGTAAAGTCAGGGTGTAAAGTCGATCCCAAACCTTACAGTTAAACTTTACAGGCTAAAGATGTTCAAGCTCAATTTTTCCTCACGTTATAAACGCACGTATTTCATGTTACCATACGTTTCCTTTGTTAAGTCAGTTACAGTTACTTCTTCATTTCCATTATAGGTAATCTCAAAATAAAAGCTAAGACAGACTTATTTCAGCTTTTCAGATTGTCAGTGGGTCAAGAGATTTACGTATTTACATTCACATTGTTGGCATTTGTTTGAATTTGAATGAGAAACTTTCTCATAATACTTTGCCAGAATTTTTGCCCATTCCTCCTGACAGAACTGTGTGGGCCTCCTCGTTCCACTTCAGTCCACGATTTTTGCTTCAGTGTTTCTAGACAATCTTCCTTCCTCATGATGCTGTCCATTTTCTGAAGTGCACCAGTGTCTTTTTCCAGCAAGACACCCCCACGACACGATGCCGCCACCCCCATGCTTCACAGTTAGGATGGTGTTCTTTGGAATTAAATCCACACCATTTTTCCTGCATATATAATGATGATTATTATGGCCAAAAAGCTAAGTCGTCTTCTTGGTAATCATCCGTCTGTCTTTTTTATTATGCCAGCCTTGGAGTAGAGGCTCCTTCCTTGTGTGGCAGTCTTTCAGGCCATGGCGATGTAGAACTCTCTTAAAGGTGGATGTACATATTTGGTACCCGATGCCTCCTTTACCTGGTTGAGATTAGCCACCAAATAAAACACAGGTCAAGCTAGTAGTCCAGCTTTGCCAGATAGTAAGTGGTACAAGAAAGAAGGCGATTCTTTCACGTAGTTCATGTATTTGTAATTATGAGTGTGAGTCAAATGAAAACCCTTAATTTATTTTATGTTGTATTGTTTGTTTGCAAATAGGTGTAACAAATCTATATCATTTTAACATATTTCATTCAATTCGTGCCTTCCAGCATTTAACGAGTATCTGGATTCCTCTAGAAAAAAGGTCTTTATCTGACGCACCCTCGTATGCGTATGACGAATCACGGGCTCCGTGAGTGACTGAACATTTTTAGTCGTTGCTGTGATTCGCAATTCATTCGAGTCCGTGAGTCTAATTGAATGAATTCCAATGACTCGAGTCAGCGAAAAGACCCAAAAAGCCCTTCCTTACAAATGCCTTTGTGTAAAATGAAAGCGAATCCAGCTGCATCTACCTCGTTTGCTCAAATCCGTGCTAATTTCTCATGAGAATCTGAATCTTATGCCTCAGTCACAACGGCTACTGCTTTTAATCGCGTTCACTGGCTAATAAAGACAAAATGTTACATGAACTCAGATGCACAGGTTATAGTATCTTATAATATAAATCAGAAGCTGCTTCAAATTTGGTGGAAGGATGTTTTGAGCGTATTTACATACTTTACACTTGAAATATAACGCTTGTTTTTCACCGCAGGTTCTGGAGATTCATACTCATACGGAATTCAGTTCCAGCTCTGACAGTTCTGATGAACGAGCGTCTTGTTGATGAGAGAGGCCAGAGGAGAACGGCCGGAGTGGTTCGAGCAGACAAGGAAGGCTTATGGTAACTCAAATAGCCACTCTGTACAACCATGGTGAGCAGAAAAGCAACTCAGGATCAAAATGTCAAACAGAAGAAGACCTCATTGGCTTCCACTCATATATATATATATAATATATATATATAAAATCATACTTCTTCTCGGTTAGAGAGACTGAAGTACAACACACTCAAAAATCAACTGCTGTACACTAACGAAGTGTTTTGGCGCGAGTTTGGCACTGTGATGAAAATCAATACTAATTAAAACTGAACAAGTGTTCTGCGTTCCTTCTCTCAAAGAGCACGCTAGCCATTAAATACAATTTTCATCACTTATTTAAACAAAGGTGTGGATTTTTTTTCCACCCTCTGGGATAGCGCGCTATTTTCGGCCACTTGATTCGATTAGAAAATGAAATATCAAATGGTTAAATGTTACAAGTCAGTTATTAGAGGCACTTAATTAAACTCTCAAATTCAAATGAACTAATCAGGCCAGAGCAGAGTGGATTTTTTTTTCACCCCCTCGACATTAAACGCGCCCTGCTAACGCCCGTGCTAACTTGTTAACATGAAGGTGCTATTTGCATTTCCTGATAGACCATTACGCTTTTAATACGCCCGTGTTTTCGTCCCGGACATCAATCACGCGTCTCCACAGGCTGCTCTTAACCCACTGAATCTGCCACAAAGCAAATATTACAAGAGCTCACTAATTTAGAGATCAGAAAGCCACATGCTCATAACCGAAACGAAGGCTGGCTCGGCACACTTCAGAGGCGCTCCTTAATTACGGGCTGTTAATTGCGCACTCGTAGTGTCTTAGTTTTAATTAAAAAAAAAAAAAAAAAAAGACGCCTCGTTGAAGGACGACGATAAGCATTTTCTGTTTAATCAACAAAGTGAGAGGAATTTGTTTCTGCGTCCTCCAGTCACTGCTGGAAGGAAGAAATCTTCAAAATACTGGAAGTGGAGCTAAAGATTAGCGAGAGAGGGATGTTTGAGAGAGAGAGAGAGAGAGAGAGAGAGAGAGAGAGAGAGAGGGTGGTGGGGTAGTTAGGTTTTATTCAGGCCGAGCAAAAGAGGGGGTTTTATTTGAAGTCAGTCCCTTCGCTGCATTCCCTCCATGGGGCCCTAATCGGCCCTGCTGCCACAGAGAAGCACTCGAGCGGAGGAATCGGATCCCACTGTTCCTCTCTCTATCACTCTCTCCCCGGCTTCCTCTTGATAGACTCGCAAATACGTTGTGAGCCGCGAACTATTAAGAGATCGCTGACTGCTTCAGCACTTATTCTAGTGAAATGCCGTCATAATCCGTCTGTACTCTATAGTCGCTATAGTAAGATCTCAGACAAAATATATATATATATATTGTAGGGTTCTGATCCAATCTCATACTGGGTTTGTAGGAATTTCACAAGGGACAGGAATTGTGTTGGAATTCATACAAAACAATTCAGAAGAATAGCTACGGCGGAGTCGTAATATATGATATTACGAGAAAAATGGCGTCATGTAACGTTTTGTGCGTTAAAACGAGGCTCGTTGAGGATTCGCTGAAGATGTTTCTTTTGTTAAAGGGGAAATCTCAGGCACTTAGTTTACGTTTACTTAAATACGGAAAAACATTATAACCGCAGTTTCATCTCATCGTGCCGTACATCTACGACATCTTGTTAAATGTGTGTAGAGGCATTAAAGGGTTTTGTAGCTAGCACAGCTATAGCATATTACACTGCCTTCAAGTCCTCCTCGGAATCTTGTGTGTACGGATTCATGGTTATGACGTAGTGACGGGGAAAAAAAATCAATGTCGGGAGAAAGATTTATTTATTTATTTATTTATTTATTTATTTATTGTATCATCCACGACATAGAGTAGTTAGAGTAGTACTAATCTCGTACTGTGTTTGTAGGAATTCTAACAAGTGACAGGGATTTTGTGGGAATTCAAACAAAGAATAAGGATATAAGAAAAGCTACGACTGCGTATTTGACCTTCATTTATTCACGGTGGATAATGTTATTTATTTACTAATGCTATGTACAATACTATTTAGAATATCGGCCAATTCTGATTAATATCGGGACATTGGTGTGCATGGAAACGTAGCCAGTGAGCGGAATTTGGGATTATAAATTAAAATTAGCTACATTCTAGCTACATAGACTCACCACACACACACACACACACACACACACACACACACACACACACACACACACACACACACACACACGCACGCAGCAATCTCTGCTACTTCCTACTAAGCTTTATTTTTCTTCCTAATCTCTCTATACACATTTAATGAGACATTTGATTTTATAGGACAAGATTTTTTCCCGCGCGTCAAACAGTAATCGCAGGTAGGAAGTAAAGTTGCGAAGTGGGGAACTGAAGATCCGCATGTGGCATACGATTGGTCCAAAGAATCGGAATCAAATCCGCTTGGATTTGTTGCTTTACTGTGTCATACATAATGTACACAGAGTTGAGAAATACCGTCGCTGTCGCTAAAACGGCGGCTCCGTGTCACGCACGTCCGTATCGCATTAACGATTGCTGTCACATATCGAATCATACTGAAGTCTTTGTACGACCAGGTGGAAAATTATTTCATTATTTTCATTAAATACTTGGAGGTTTATTTTATTTTGTTCATACCAAAAAAAGGCAGCATTTCATTTTTAATCCAGTATTATGGGGATTCTTATGGGACAATTTTATTTTTATTATTATTATTATTAGAGCTGCATTAAAATGTGATGATGCCTTTGATTTGATTCTGACGTCCATTTTTTAGCAGACTAATATTTATTCGACGGACGATTTAGACGGACACGAAAACGTGAAAAATGACAAAACTGTCCATCCTGTCGTCTATTCATCCATCTCTGTCGCTCCACTCTTCTATCTGTCCAGTCATCTCCCAAATACAGCGATATCCTGTGTTTTGTCTATTAGATAAGAGCGATAATACTTCGCTCTCTCTCTCTCTCTCTCTCACACACACACACACACACACACACACACACACACAGATTGAGTTACACAATCTTCACTCTGTTTCTGTGTGAAATGGTTATCGAGTGTTTCGTTACTCCCCTGCTAGAAAAGAATTGGAGGAAAAACAAAAAACTTTTTTTTTTTGCCTCAATGGTCACCATAACTCAGACGTGTGTTTAGAGGACGGAGACAGCTGTCTTGCTCAGCACCACACACACACACACACACACACACACACACACACACACACACACACACACACACACATTTTTCTTCAACTTCGTCTTTCTCAGACGATAGATGAGACTCTGTAAGCTCTCTCTCTCTCTCTCTCTCTCTCTCTCTTTCTTTTTCTTTTGACCTCCCTGCTCCTTCACTGATAAAATTGTCTGGCAGGAAGTGCACTTCTCTAACTTCCTCCCACTCCTGCCCAATCAGCACCTGTCACTACGGTGATCGCCGCGGCGATGCAGGGTTTATCTAAGGAAACAGTTGCCGTGGCGAGGATGGCCTGGACACAGTGACAGATTAATGCCGACTTAAACTCGCTTCCTGATCACACACTAATGAGGAGGTGGAACCTTACCACACACACACACACACACACACACACACACACACACACACACACACACACACACACACAATAATGCAGCCCAGGGAGAAAATGGGAGTTGACAGAAAAAAGGGAAAGCGATGACTAAATAAGTCTATAAAAGTAAAATATTATCTATTGCTTTCTGTAAAAAAAAAGAGTAAACGAGAGAGAGAAAGAGAGAGAGAGAGAGAGAGAGAGAGAGACAGAGAGAGAGAGAGAGAGAGAGAGAGACAGAGAGAGAGAGAGAGAGTGTGCTGTGAACCCTCACCTCGCTGGTTCTGAAGATGACCCTGTAATTGTACTGCGGGCCGTGCTCTTTATGATCGTCCAGCTTCTCTCGCCGGAGACTCACGGCGACCGGGCCGAGTGTCTCGTCCACTCCCAAATAGTTCCAGTGCTCTATAAGAGGAGGGAAGGAAGAGGGAGGGGAGAGGGGGGGGGGGGGTGGACAGCAGAGCAGCATTCTGTAACACTGCACACATCATTCCCATAACACAGAAATGGCATTTCGTTACAATTCCAACAACGTCTTCAAAACTCGTCGGCCTCCGACTCATCGGCCAAAACACTGCAGAATTTCACTCTAAGCTCAAGTGACTATCGATTTATCAATGCAGGAGGTTGTGTGTAAGCAACTCGTCTACTGGAATCGATATCTGAAATCTGAAGTTTGATGATGGCTCTCGCTTATGAGCCTGCTATAATTTGTGAATAAGTCTAACATGCCTGCAGTCTTCTCCGTTCTGATACTGAATAGTTTAAACAATGCCGTGCTGTTCTGCTCACATGACTGCTCTAAGGTTATGCAACAGCCCTTTATCAGACTAAACTGCAGCGCTAACAGACACGGCTTATTTTAGTGAATCGATGCGTCGGCTTGTGTAACTCCATAGATGGTAAAGATTACTGTGCCAGCAATGCCCTTATGTGAGGATGATGGAAAACATCGGGATCGGGACGTCACTAAATGGTTCATCTCCTCAGCAGCTAGTTCATCACGTTCGACGTGCCTTCACAAGAATTCATGACATGAATGGTACTTTTATATATTGTTAACGGTGCGTGGTGTCATTTTGAAAGATGCTTTAAGACCCTTAATATTCAGATAAATTTCAAAAGATCCCAAACATTATTGCCATGCAACACACTTGGCTAATTTCTTTGTTTCAGGCTTCTGTTTACATCTTAATGGGCCAGAAATTAGCTTCACCCAACAGACTCTGAGAGCTGCTTATCTGGTCCAGCTGAACACAGGCAGCCTGGTTTAGATATAAATCACCCATACGTTCAAGTTCACCGGTTGCACCAAGTAGCACAGCTTTCAAGAGGCCTTCTTCTGTTAAGAAGATAATGATTTCTTCATGTGGGTAGCTGGACCGGATGACTCGTAAGGCTACAAAACAGGCTAGAGCAGCGAGCTAACTTTCGGGAAGTGCGAAAAGACAAAACAATGCACTCATTCTAACCTAACATCTCTTAAAATATAGCTTAGCCCCTGCTACTCTGCCTTAGACAGAAAGCATTTCATTAAATGGGGTGGAGTCAGTTGGAGGGAAAGGGGGTGGCTTGTCAATAATTTTGCTGCAACTGCAGAAGACTCAAACAGATAGCGATTTGGGACCATTACAAATGTGTCTCATTGGCAGACATGCACATCTGTCCCCTGTGTTTAAGAGTATGTATGTGACCGGTATGATGTGTTTACGAGATTTTCCTGACGCCATTTCAGGGATAATAAGTTCTGAGAAAATCTATGAAGCACAAATAATTGTTCCGTGACAGCTTGGCGAACAATGAAACCCACACACTCACCTCTTAAATAGAAGTACTTCCGGTAGTAATAGGCACCCAAGTCCACATGCTCCAAAATGTTGCTCTTTCCCCTCTCATGGTGAATGCTCTTCCCATCTTTAGGAGCTTCCAGCACAGCCACCCCTGCGTTACTGAAATGCGTGCTGGGCGCCGCCTCACGGGACCCGTCCTCGTCCCTGGAAGAATTAGCCGATCTACTGCCGATGCTGCCCTGTTTCGAAGGGCTGATGTTCCTCTCACCTTCGCCCCCTATCTCATTACGAAAGCAGGGGCAGCTGAGGACCAGATCGTTGCTTTTATCGTCACCGGGGTCCAGCGCTGGTCCGTCCTTGGCGTTGAGCTCTTCTTGGCTGCCGCAGGGGGAGCCATAGGCCCCGCTCTGGGTGGACGATAATGAGGAGGAGGTGGAGGCAGAAGCGGCGGCAGCAGCAGAGGCTCCGGTGGTGGTGTTCTTCCTCTTGGAAGCACTCTGTCGGTTTTGCACTACTTCATTCAAGTCAAACAGAATGCTCTGGACATCGTAATGGGCGAAACCCTTCTGACAGACCCAGGGCTTTGGAGGAGGACCTGCATCCTCAGACTTCCCGTCTTCCGCATCCGAACCTGCACGAGAAGAGTCACCTTCTGCCTTCACGCTTCGTAACTTGCGGAATATGGACTCGCCTCCAGTTTCAGACTTGGAACGCCGTTTCAGGTGCTTTTCTCTTTCCTTGAGGCGACTTGCAGGGCTACCTCGTGGGGGTCCCAGCGGCCCGTCTGGCAGGTCAAGGGCGGTCTGCTTGTGTGCCACAGTAAGCAGTTCGCTTAATTTCTCAGGAGCAGGGCTACGCTGATCGGGGTCATCAGTCTGGTAGGCTTTGAGCATGTCAAAGAAGCTTTCTCCGGAGACGCCGTGCTTGTCGATGGAGGAGGTACTGCCGTACTCGCGGTGCATCGGCGTCCAGCCCGAAAAGGACCAGCCCTCGTTGCCATCTCCGTCCAGCTCACTGATGGTAATATCGCTGTTGCTGCGCTGGCGAATGCGACGCATGCCCTTGCGTGGTGAGCCCAAGTAACCATCTGGGGATAGGAAGCGATTGTCTTTGCCTTTGCTCTGGATCTTATTCTTTAGTGTATTCTGAATATTGCGCAGCATGGACGAATCCTGGGGGCTGATCAAGTGACCAAGCTTAGCAGAAAGGTTGCTCTGGGTGCTCACGGAAGTAGTTGATGGTGAGTCGGTCTCCACTGTAATGTGCCACACACCGCCTCCTCCTCCTCCTCCACTGCCACTCCCACTACTACTGCCACTTCCACCACTACCACTACCGCCACCACCACCACCATCTTTCCTCGGAGGCCAGTCAGCCACCCGCGCCCGGACTCCCATCTTGGGCACTCCAGGTGTGCCTCCAGACAGGTGGGTGCTCTCGCTGCGTGGAGGAGGCGCCCCTCCATTGGGCAAGCGTAGGCGGCGGGTGTAAAACTCATCTGTGGCGGGTACAGAGCCCCCCACAGAGCGCTCGGTCTGCGAACGCTTCAGGCTGGTCATGGTGAAGTCAAGAGACAGAGCTCAGCACTGGAGCATGTTTGCGGAATACTCAGAATCTCTGGAGATCATGCGCTGCCACTTAGATAGTAGGCCAGGGACAACCGAGATAGCACGAGGTGATGGAGATCAAAGTCAGCAGCGGTCTCTTTCTAATGGAAATCAAGCCGCGTGGCAGCACGGCAAAGTGATTAGTGGTCCTTCTCCATCAGTCCTGAGAGTGAATTCTATTTAAAAAAAAAAAAAAAAAAAAAGAAGAAGAAGAAGAAGAAGAAAAAGATGGAGTGATACACATCATTAACAAGTAACAGCAACAGGAAGACCACATTACACCACACTAATGGATACTTTAAGCTTTACTGCAAAGTTTACAGCTTGCACTAATGCTACAAGTGGCTTACACAGCAGAGGAGTTCCAAGAAGACAAATCCTGTAAGAAAAATATAATTATTCTTTAGTCACTCTCCTATAATAATTAACGATGCACTTAGGGCTGGGGCATAATTCACAGTTACACTCTGTCAATATCATTAATGGCCTCAAGCCAAGCAGGAACACCTCTAGTTCGCCAACTGCCAGAAACCAGGCGCTGAAGCGCAAAACAGATTTGCACTTCCTGAAACATTCTGTTTAATCTTGTGGCTGCCTAAAGTGAAACAAAATCCCATGTACACCATAATGAGAATCTAATCAGCAAGCCCTTGCAGAGATTAAAATGGTTGTTAGTGCATAAAAAAAAAAGCTCAAATGTTCAGGAGGGGCTCAGAAACCAGAACGTCTACTCAAATAAATAAAGCAGCTCTCCAATTAGTAACCGCCACCCTCCAAAAGCCACACCGACAAAACATAACACGCACTGCCTTGGGGACACGTGAGAACACGTGAAAGCCAGGGAAACTGGAGGAACCTTCTGAGTTGACGGGTAACATGACTGACAGATAAACAGAAGCCACACTTTGTTCTGATTGGATTTTGATTCTGATTGGACATCATCCTGTTTAGAGCTCCTGGGAAGCCACTGAGACGTGTATTTCTGCAATGAGCAGATTTTTTACTCAAGTTGTTGCTGTTGAGTGCGAGGAGAAACACTGCCAAATATTACACCCACTGTTCTGATTTAAAAACCAGAACTTTTTGTGCCTGTCCTTTAGGATTACAGGCATGAATATGATCGTATATCTTTTCCAGTAAATGATTAAAATTTTTCGATGATTCATCCTGTACTGGTCTTGTTATCGTGGAGTTAATATCTCTACGCTCTATAACGTATCCGTCATCTTCGGCGCCGCTGACACTCTCGGACAAACTCGGCGCGGTATCTCGTCGTGTGGGTGAGGGCGGTGGTGAGAAATCCTCCACGGTTGAAGAAATGTCTCATCAAACTCTTTGCTGTTTCATATTTAGTTAGTTCACACAGCTACTGTCAGGTTCGTTTAGACTCGACAGGGATGTGGCGCTGTTGTATAAACAGGCCAAGCACATCACTTCCTGCTTCAAGAAGAAATACATTAACATATGGAACCGAATCATGTCTCTCAAGCGGTTTCGTAGGGACTTTAAAACAAAGGGTAATGGATGCATTCACTCTTTGGAAAATATTTAATAATTAATTTCATATACTAGAACCATTCCAGTTTTATTCTACTAAAACTGCTGTAGTGTTTTCAGTTTCAGTTGCTTACATGCTATGAAATGCCGCATGTATGCACCATGAGAATTTCCCTCATGACACATTCAAGGATAGGCTCTGAAATGTCAGTTTTCTTAGTTGCTTAGCAACCATCTGCCGAGTGTTTTCTGCCGTAGCGCGGCGATGCTAGCGGGTTAACCTTAATGAGCGAGATAGAGAGGGGAGAAAATCTAAAATAGAGATGGAGGAGGAGGGAAACGGAGTGACATAACTGCAGTGTGACTTCATTTACCTCCAGCTGAGCAGGACGCAGGGCCCGACTCAACTCGGGGGTTCAGCATAGCCTCACATCGGCACGGGTAAATAAACCGATTTGAGGTTTTGTTCAGCGGCAACGGGCAGCGAGGACAAAAGAGCGTTTCTCGGCTCATATAGAGGTATGTGAGTGCACCGGGGTTGTGTCATCTGCGTATGACTCGCTTCGTAGCGCCTTAAATCGTGTCTGCGGCGGACAGTTCTTGTGAAAGATGTAAATGTGAGGTCATGTTCCTGTCACTGGGTCTCTCAAAAGCAGGGAGGGTGTGAGCGGCAAAGCAGATACACAATTAACACACATGCTTATAATAAAAAAATAAATAAATAAATAAATAAAACCACACATTCCCCATCTAAGAGTGTGTGAAGTCACGGGAATTTCCATTCCTGGAAGTGAACAGTCATTGAGCACGGCTTTCTCGCTTCTCCTCCTCTCCTCTCACAAATCATGAGGTGATCTGGAGGTCGCGCTGCAGGTGCTACACTCAGGATGAGCACAAATTTGTAAGTTAGTCATACACAGCTGTCAAATTACAGCCCAGGGACTGACAGATCTGCCCTTCCCTTTACAGACAAGGGTTGCAGGATGCGACGCAGAACAGCGTAATGAGAAAGCGGTACCTGTGAGAGGCGGTGTGAGGAACACGATGAGAACCACCACCAAGATATTTGTTACAAACGTGAGAATGAAACAAGCGCAAGGCTTGGTGTGCTGTATAAGAGATTTGTTCTCATCTTATTGACCCTCGCTAATATCGCTATTAGCATCGCTGACGTTTAGCGTGAACGCTGAAGAGTCTTCGCACGAATGAAAACATTTCTGACAGACGATCAAAGAAGTGATCTGAGGCTGTAATGTGGTCTTAAAGAAAGAATAAAGCTGTGGATAAGCAGAGCCGCACTGACATCTTTATAATCATGTGTGGGATTTCAAGCGGCTCTCACAGCATGCTGAGCTACAACAATGCTCATAAACGCATCTTCCCCTGTAAAAAGGACAAGCAGAGAGACAACCTCCCACGTTTATAATCACTGACAGCACTCATCTCACTGAGTGCTGTCCTCCAAAACACACGCAGATACATGAACAAGATTTATAGGACTGTTTTAGGGGCTATTTTAAAATCCAGGGCTGATGATGAGCGTTCATCTCGGTCTGCCTGTGTGCCTTTCTCTCCCTGTATCTCTCTGTCTCTGTCTCTGTCTCTCTCTCTCTCTCTCCATCTCTCTTTCAAACCATCCATCTGCCTCTGTGTCTCTCTCTCTCTTACTCTTCGTTGTACTCTATGTGTCTCTGTCTCACTGTGCATCTCTCTTTGTCTCGGTCTCTAGTGCTCTGTCTCTCTCGCTCAATGTCTCTCTCCATGCGTGTCTCACTGTCTGTGTATGTGTCTCTCTGTCTCTCTCTCCCTCTCTCTCTGTCTGTCTCTCCCTCTGTGTCTCTCCCTCTGTGTCTCTCCCTGTCGTTGCGTGCGAGTCGTGCTGATTATTAATCCCTCGGTTCACACCTCGGGGGTTTGGACACCTGCAGTGGGAGGTGTTATGTGCGGGCGCATCGCCGTATGCGAGAATCTGCGGTGCTGGGCTCAGGTGTTCCCGCCATCATCCTATAGCTGCAGGACTTAAACCCAGAGGGTGAGTAAGAACTCCAGCACTCACACGGTGTAAGAAGGGAGCGCGTAAGGCTCGACTATCTTCTCATCTTCTCGTCCTCTGTCTTTACATTAATAGCGCTGCACTGTCAAGGCCAGAATTAAGGCTGACAAAACATCAGCCTATCAGTGTGCCGTCCAGCGCTCGGGCTCGGAGGACACGCTGCACTCCAGGTCATGGCGTTAGCATCGGCTGCGAATGTTGCTGCGCGCACAGATCTAAAGTTTACCAGCTTTTATGATAATTAGCTGTAAACAAGATTTCCACATCACCACAAAGGAAAGCTAAAGGAATAAATTTGATGTGTCAGTAGTATGGGTGAGACACAGACATCTCGTTTAAGAAGGTTTTAGAAACGGTTTATTTTTCATTTTGCTACAGTGGTCCAAGCCCCGCTCTGTTTAGTTGGGAACCGGTTAGAAATCTTTTTTTTTTTTTTTTTTTACATTTTTTTTTACGTTCTTTACATATGATAGCCTGCCTATCTTTCCCGGCTACAGTGGCTTTCTAACGCAACACCTTCGTGAGCAGTTCTGGACAGGAATTTAAGCAAATTAGTGCAACTTAAGAAAATATTTAGGCTTTTAGGCAACACTTTCAAATAACAACATTATTAACCAGTTAAGCACATTTTAAAAGAACGTTTTCACTCGAAAGACAATTTGGAATTATTTTTGTTTGCGTTTTTTGAGCTAGAGTTTTTGATTGATTTTCTTCCTCATATCATCTCAGGGAGTTTTTCCTTGCCACCGTCGCCACCGTCGCCACTGGCTTGCTCATTAGGGAT
>CM074929.1:989100-996600 GCA_037576815.1 Pangasius larnaudii
ACACACACACACACATGCACATATTGGTCCAGACTCTTCTAAGTTTTTCATTTCAGTATCCCGTGTGTGTGTGTGTGTGTGTGTGTGTGTGTGTGTGTGTGTGTGTGTGTGTGTGTGTTATAATGAGTAAAAAAAAAAAAAAAGTCTTATAGTTTCCAGATGAAGCTGGTTTGATCTGCATCGTTCTGACAGGCAGCTCTTTGATCTGCTGTTGCCTATTATCATTATTGGTAGAGACAGAGTCTAAACACACACACACACACACACACACACACACAGAGCGTTTTGTCAACCTAAAACAGAAGCACAGTAAACCATATTTACATAAAACTCATTCTTCGCTAATATGAGTTAAATATTCTGTTACTGGATCATTAGAATCGATTCACGTTAACCTTTAAACGGTCGTCGGTGCGTCTTTGAAGTGTCCGTGCGTTTAAAAGAAATCAAATCCAAACGTATAAATTCAGAACGTTTTGTTAAAGTGCACGGTGTGGCAGACGTGACATTCGGACACGTCTCTCGTACGACGATATGAGACCTTCTCACACAGCTACCTTGGCTTGGTCTCAGGTTTATGGAACGTAGTCTTTAATAAGAAACATCAACTTTTTCACGCTTATAAAATCCCCAAAACAGGTACTTGGGGTTTTGGTTCATTTTTCCGCCAGCAGAGCAGTCGCAGGGGATTAACAGCTAGGTTTTCCGATTAGCCGGTTGGTTAACCAGCTCCAATTAGCGGCAAGGAAATGACCGTCAAAAATATGATTAAGTAAGCATGTAAAAAAAAAAACACAATAAAAACGGCCACAAATATAACCTGCCTTTCATATTAACTGAAAAAAAACCTGTTTGTTTTCATTTACTCCGTGTTTGTGCACAATCATCGTGCTGCTACGGTTATAGTTTGTGTGAGAAAAGTTACGTGTATTCAGTATCGGGTTATGCGCGCACTTAAAGGTGCATTAGGTAGGATTAGTTTTTTTCACAGATTCACATTTGATTAATTCACAAAGCTCCACCCACAGGATCTACAGTGGCCTGTAGAGTGTCTATAAAATGACTGACAGGCAGAGGATCCAAACATAAACAAGCATTCCGGACTGGAAGTCCGTTTTCCAAACGGGTTTTCTCAGCTTTGTAATACACTTTTGCTAAGGACATGATTTCATCCATTGTTTATTTGTTTGTTTTTTTATCATCTTATACATATCTTATATTATAAATAAAAAAAAAAGACTTTTGCACCTTTAAGGTGATTTTCTGCCTCATTTGTATTATGCAAATCACCTGCATGTAGTTAATGCATCGGAAGTTTCCGGATTTTTCTTGATAAGACCATCCAAGATGGCATTTTCAATAACATCTAGATCACACGCACACTTGCTCTTAAACCCGAAAAAATGCAGGCCGAAGAAGGAAATTTCATTACTTTTTTCTTTGATGTCAAATCAACAATTTCAAAATGATTAATGTATTGAATTACTGTATCAATAAGAAGTTGGCAAGGTAACGGTATTTGTTGATTTAGTACCATTAGTACCATTAGTACCGTTAGTACCAAACCTGTTGTGTGCTGGTTACCAACAATGTTCCTGTTCACGTTAGTTACACTAAAATGATACACTAAACGATAGCTATGTTGAATTCTCAATTCTGATTGGTCAGAAGACGTTGATTCATTTTCTATAACGTATAAAAAAAAATGATCGTTTATATGGTGGAGGTTTTTTTTTTATGACGAGACGTTTATTTAACATTTGGAAGGAGTCTCCAGTGTCAGCGTTTTGTAACAGGTTTCCGTCATGGGAGAGTCTTCAGTACAGACGAGTTTACGCTTTGCGGTTTAATGGTAACATGATACAACAGAGAGTGTTGAGTGAACGATTGTTTATAGCTGCTATAACGTAAGTGATAAGAGGAACTAACTTGTCTCGCGGTCGTTCTATAGCATTAAGCCTAACTATAAACACAATATATTGTTTGATTAATACATTAAAATGCGTAACGGACGGCAAATGATCCACAGCGAGATGGTAGCAGTAACTGCACTTTGCGCCAGACGTTGAATATTTTCCTATAAAAGCACACCGCTAAGCGACAAATCCCAAAATGTCCCCTGACTTTCGAACAGCTAGTAGTGCAGTAAGTCAAATCGATCAATGTGCGTCTTCTTCTCCAATCACTGTTCAGGTTTTTTTTATTTTCTGCCCCCTAGTGGACGCACTCATATTACATACATAGATACAGACAGAGTGCACAATGCTCTCATATGTTCACAAATACACTGATGCAGGCCTAAGAGATCCCCTCACACACACACACACACACACACACACACACACACACACACACACACTCAAACATTATCAAGTTTATGAATTTACCTGTATACACCTTGTGACCATATAGTGATATTATATAGATAAACACACAAGCACTCATGTATGCACACACACACACACACACACACACACAGTGGCACGTCAGGGTGTGCTGCAGGAATCTGAGGGTCCACTTGAGGACTCTCCACAACACAATGGCGCAGTCCACGTACAAAATGAGCACTTGAGTAGAGACAGAGAATGAAGAAAGAGTCACAAAAAAAAGAGAAAGAGAAAGAGAAACGGAGTAGGGGGTAGCTATCGGAAGAAAATCAAAAAAGAGGACACACACACTTAGAAAGGAACCTGCATACACTCACAAACACACATTTTCTTACAGCCAAAGCAACATTCTTAAAATATATACATATATATATATAGACACAGAGAGAGAGAGAGAGAGAGAGAGAGAGAGAGAGAGAGAGAGTATTGTGATTTTTTTATGACAGAATTGTAATGAAGACTGGACGTGGAATCCGTTTTAAACCACATCTTGTCTTTGACCCTCGTACAGACCTTCACAAACTTGAGCAAATGTGTTAAATGTGTGTGAACACACGAGCATATGGTCTCTCTCTCTCTCAAACACACACACACACACACACACACACACACACACACACACACACAGAGCAGTGTTTCTGTGAGAAACAGATCATTCTCCGTCTTCTGAGGCTTGACATCTCAGACAGATATGATCAGCCGTCTTCTATTATGCACACACACACACAGACAGGCACACACACACACACACACACACACACACACACACAGACATATATATATACACACACACACACACACACACACACACACACACACACTGATACCATCATTGGGAATCATCCTCTGCCCACACACACTGGAGACAGGAAATGGCTTTCGACCCCTGACCCCGTGACCTTAGGTGCCAGGTCAGGGCGCATTGGTAGCAATCATGCTCTATCGTATTTCTGTCCTGGAAGAGGAAAAAAAGAAACAGTAGTCTAAACACAGCTCGGAGGACATGTGTCATCCATCCATCGGTGGGATAAGATCGCGGAGCCATACAACACAAACACACTCGCGGAATCGCAAATCAGCATTTGCGGCTCGTGTACCCATAAATTAACCCCGGGGTTCCTGATTTAGCCAGCGGGAGGCATGCACGAGAAACGAAGCCTCTTTTTAAAAAGGCATCAGAATCGGCCAGTGAGAAAAGCTAGAAATGTGCGTTCCAGGCCGCAGACACACACACACACACACACACACACACACACACACATACAGACATATACAATCATTGCACAAAAATGTAGCAATCTCATCACTGCAAGAAAAAGAAAGAGAGAGAGAGCAAGAGAGAGATAGCGAGTGAGAGAAGGAAAGACATAGTGGCATAGAGAGTGACAGAGAGAGAGTGTGATGGAGAGAGACAGAGAGAAAGACATAAAGAAAGAGACAGAGAGAGAGAGAGAGAGTCATAAAGAGAAAGATAGATATGGAGAGACAGAGAGAGAATGAGACAGAGAGACAGACAGATGTAGAAAGTGAGAGACATAAAGAGAGAGATAGTGTGAGAGAAAGAGAGAGAGAGATAGAGAGAGAGAGAGAGATCAGGTTTCACATATAAATGCTGCAAAAAATGTTTTCTTGGAAATTGGAAATTGCTTCCTAAAAAGCGAGAAGTTCTCAGGGACGACATTATTAACCAACTCTGATACGAGAAAAACCTCCGAGCCACAACAAAGACCTTAAACATTCCTGCCGGTACAACTGGTCCAGTAACACGCAGGTGGAAGGTTCCTGGAATCCCGAAGTAAGACAGGTGCGCTGCGTCAGATCTCACAACGTGATCAGGAAGGTCACGTGAAAAGAGTTGCAGGACGACCTGAAAGCTGCGGGAACGACAGTTACACGGATCACAACGATCATCTCCATTCCTGCGCCTCACGCACAACTCCGACAAACCTTCGGAATAAAAAGATATAATTCATCTCTTCATATGCTGGGGAAAGAAGGATTGTGCATACGAGACTACGAACACCCTCGGTGAAGCGCGGTGGTGGGAGCACCGGGACATGAAGCTGCCTCTCTGCAAACAGCACCACCGGGTTCTTACATGAACACAGCGATGTACTGGTACACATCAGAGGAGAATTTAATCTCATCAGCCAAGAAAGTGAAGGAGAAGATGGACGTTTTAACAAGACAACGACCCCAAACACACAGCCAAAATAAGTCCAGAACGTCTCGCATGGCCTCCTGACGGGAATCTCATTGGAATGAAATGGGAAAAAATGTAACCACAACACTACAAAAATGTAACTACTTCTTACAGTAGAAGCAAGAAGTCACAAGGCTGTAATTGCCAACAACAGCTTTGCAGCAAAATATTAATCTGGGTAATTTGTGGTGTCCGAATATATATATATATATTTATTTATTTTTAAACATATCTTAGTTTGTACTTATGAATATACTTTTTTTTGTTCATATGTATAAGTAAAAAAAGATGTCTATAGATGTTATGTGTGTAAATGTGAAGCGGATGAACGCACTGGAAGTGTATAAGTATATTAAATAACAAAAAAGTGTCGGAATACTTATTTCTCCTCACTGTTCAGAGAGAGAGAGAGAGAGAGAGAGAGAGAGAGAGAGAGAGAGAGAGAAGGAAGGAAAAAGGAAAAAGAGGTCCTGGCCATCTACTGGAAGACTTTCCCTCATTCATTTGACTCACATAAAAAAATGTGTGCTTTAAAATGTCACCACACACACACACACACACACACACACACACACACACACACACACAGTTCCAAAAGGTGATTCATGGCCTTCACTCAGAAAAATTACACTCCTCTCTCTCTCACTCTCTTTCTCATGCCATGCTGCTCAATCTGTTCATCATAACGCAACACGAGCAAATCCGTCACCACGGTGGATTTATTTTTTAATTTTTTTATTTTTTTTATTTCTTACCCAGCATTCCCAGGGCGCAGACTCCCGCCATGTGGACGCCGTAGCGTAGCATGAGCTACGGCCTAATAAACGCACGGTGGAACCCGGCATACAACACGCGGCCCTCTAATTCCCCTCACCTCGCAGACTACTCCTCACACTCAGTCTCTTGGATTCTCAACCCTGATTGGTCAGGAGGTGTTGATTCATTTTCTGTAACAGCGGCTCTGACAGTAGCGCTGGCTGTAATTCTTTTATATTAATCCACTCCTTCTAATACATCACCGTTTCTATAGTAACAGGGACTTGTATTTTGGACGAAGTACATAAGCTGATCGTAATAATAATAATAACGAAGACATTTTTAAAAACGTCTTGTTATAAAACAAAGAAAAACATATAATCGTTGCAACAGGATGTTTAGGGAAGGAGTCTCCAGTGTCAGTGCCGCTGGAAGAGTCAATGCGTTTCTTGGAATCGTGACAAGCTGTGTTTTTTTTTGTCTTATTAAGCTATAATAGTATATAACAGCGATTAGCATTGATGCAGTATATCTGAAGTACGCGTAAGAAAAAAAAATTGTTTTTGCTCCATCGTTCCTTTTCTTTCTCTCTGCTTTTGGTGTTTTTTTTTGCTCTCCTGCTCTGATCTTTATACTTCGTCCTTTCTGCCTCTTATACCATCTGTTTGTGCGCGTGCGATTTTTTTTTTATTTAGGCCTTAAACAAGGAGACAGAGGCACGGCGCGCGCAAATCAGCTGGAATTGGTGCGTTAAACAAACCGAGAGAAATGCCCAAACACACACACACACACACACACACACACACAGAGAGAGAGAGAGAGAGAGAGAGAGAGTGCAGTATCCTCATGGATTTGCCCAAATTCGGCTGATGCAAAGAAAGGAATTAATGTGGACTGGGCCGGGGCCTGCGGGACAGCCGGCGCCGTTGACAAAGATGAATGGCATCATTCCAGCCAAATGGTAATTTCACTTTTGAGTGAGTGTGTGTGTGTGTGTGTGTGTGTGTGTGTGTGTGTGTGTGTGTGCGCGCGCGTGTGTGCGTGTTTGTTTCACGCCAGTGTCGGCCAATCCCGTGATGGCACCTACCTGTCTGTCAAAAAACAACATTGTTTAGCAATCATCTGATATTGATTCGTTCGAGAGCAGAATGGGGCAGGGATTGGCGGAGACAGCGAAGGTTAAGTCCTAACCTTGAAGAGATTTAGTGTCTATTCACTGCGGAGAGAGAGAGAGAGAGAGAGAGAGAGAGAGAGAGAGATAATCAGAAAAGAGAGAGAGAGAGAGAGAAAACTTTTTTTCAATTCTCTCAAGTGTGCGTTCAGAGAAGACACAAAACGTCTCACATTCAGAGAGTGAATCCAGTGGAAGGAACACGGGCGAGCGCCCGGGTTGAGGTGATGGAAATGGTAATAAGCCGCGAGAGCTCAGGCTTTGAAGGAGGTCAATTTTAGGGGCCCTATTTAGGGCACAACAAAACACGTCCTTCTCCCCTCCTTTGTCCCCCTCCTCGAGCAACAACGGCTCTTCACATGTTTACTGCAAAAGAACCTTCAAATCCACTCAGCATCCAAAACACAATGAGCCACCTATTTCTCTCTCACGGATGAGAGGAGATGGAGGGAACGGAAAGGAAAGGAAAGGAAAGGAAACGAAATGGGAATGGGAATGGGAATGGGAATGGGAAAGGAAAGGAAACAGGAACGGGACCCACAACAGAAAGGGATGGGGGGAAAGAAAATGGAATAGGAGAGGAAAGGAAACAGAACAGGGATGCAAAAGGAAAGGAAAGGAGAGGAAAGGAAACCAAATGGGAAAGGAAATACGAATGGAACCCGGAATGGAAAAAGACAGGAAAAAGAAGGAAAAGGAAAGGAAAGGAGATGGAGGAAAGAAAAGAGGAAGGAAAAAAAATACAGGAAACAGGAAAAGAAAGGTTTGAAACTGAAAAATAAAGAAAAGAAAGAAGAGGAAAGAAAAGGAAAGGAAGAAAAGAGGAAGGGAAGAAAGGGAAAAGAAAAGAAAGGAAAATATAGAACTCAGACTTTTATCCAGTGCCTACTTTCCACCCATCCTTCTCTCTTTCTGTTCATGTCATTTTTTTCTGTCTCTCCTCCTACACAAATGGGCCGATGAGCTCCCCAACACAGCGGGTC
>CM074929.1:1004100-1016600 GCA_037576815.1 Pangasius larnaudii
AGCGATTGGCAATGGAACCCGTCCTCTTTTTTGACCTGATGTGGTGTGTTTATAAATCAGCGCTCTTCTACGACTCGATACTCGACTCAAAGTGTGTTTACGAGGATCTTTGGTACAAATCTACAGCGTCCAGGTGAGATTACACGCCGGAGCGAGGGCGAGACTCCGGGTGTAAACCGATTCGGATCAGTTCTACAGTTCCTCGTTATTCCTCTCCTTTCTCACACCATACTGTATCATTCTTTATCTTTTATCGCGGATGTTGAACTCTCCATCATGTCCCTGTCACTCCCTCTTTCTATATCAGTCCCTGCGGCTCTCTCCCACTTCCTCTTCCTGTGCTGGGTTTGTCTCTGTTTGTCTGTCTGTCTCTTCCTCAGTCTGGGAAAGCTTTATCATCTCTCTCTCTCTCTCTCTCTCTCTCTCTCTCTCTCTGAGGCACAGGATGGACTGATTGAACTCATCTGCAGCATGAAAGGCATCAGGTCCGTCGGTTCCTCCACAAACTTCAGGCCGAAATGACATTCATTGGCTTATGAAACTTAATATTCCTCATAAAAGGCTGTGGAATGCTGGCTGGTCGGCTTTGGGGTCGCGACCCCGCTGACCTTGGCATTGTGAAGCACGTGAGTGCCACACTGTCTGACAATTACTATTATTCCTTTCGAAATCGAGGTGGGGTGTGTGCTCGTGTGCATGAACACGTGCACACACACACACACACACACACACACACACACAAGCTTGTATGGTGAATTTATAAGCTGATGTCCATGTTAACACTCCCGAGCTGCATGTGTGTGTGTGTGTGTGTGTGTGTGGACAAATGGGCACACGCATAAGAGAAGAGCCATGTATTTCACTGAGCAAGATGTGTGTGTGTGTGTGTGTGTGTGTGTGTGTAACCTCCCATCTTTGTGTAAATGACAGCCTGTTTGTCAACTGACCTTCACATACATGACTACCTTCTTACACACACATCTCACACACACACACACACACACACACACACACACTTAATCTCTCTCCACACAACACTCCCCCGGCCTCTCTCTCTCTCTCTCTCTCTCTCTCTCTCTCTCTCTTTGTTATTGATCACTGATGCGATTGGCTGATCTCGTGCCTCAGTAATGACCTGCCTGGATGCTCAGATTAAACTGTCAGCTGTCAGCGATTGATGGGCAAACTGTTGGCTCACACAGCGCAAAAAAAAAAAAAAAAAAAAAAAACACACACACCTGGAACTGAGCTGCTGGACGGGAGCAGGCAGGTGTGACGCATGTGTGTGTGTGTGTGTGTGCGCGCGTGTGTGTGTTTACATACAGTCTATATATGGAGAATTCACCTAAATAAGACCGCGATATGAGCCATATTTGGTAAATGTGTCACATGATGTTTAATTACTGGGGCTGTTTATTCATCATGTGTTTGACTTTCCATCCACATCCAAAGCTAAAACTGGTTAAACTATGTTAAAAGACTCAATATTTATTCATTTGTTTGTTTGTCATATATTCATTTGTTTCATATTTATATATTCTCTGAATATTTATTTATGTATTTCATTAATTTATATATTTATTTAATATTTATAGTTATTTATCTTTTTCGATTTGCATTAATGCTGCAGAAATCGTGCCAGTGTTTTTTTTTTTTCCTCTTCCATTTTTTTTCTTTCGTTTTTAGTGTGTGTGTGTGTGTGTGTGTGTGTGGACTCAATGTTGAGCTTGGCTAGCACTTCTCCTAGTGTCAGCGCAGTATCTCTTTCCACTGACGAATGAGACGTCTCCCTCGTTTTTCCCCAAAACGCTTCGCTCCTTCGTTCTCCCATTCACTCACTCCAGCCAGGGGGAACGGCAAAAAAAAAAAAAAAAAAAAAAAAAAAGAAACCAGCCTCCTCCTCCTCCTCCTCCTCATCTACTCCTCACATCCTGCCATCGCCATCCCTCGCTTGTGGAACGCCAGACCCTGGGTACACATGGAGCTAAATTTAAACTTTGGCCTGGTCAGGCCATTGCTGATCTGAGAGAGAGAGAGAGAGAGAGAGAGAGAGAGAGAGCGCTGGGGGGCCATGTGAAGACGTGTGAGTCTGTAGAGCTGTGTTTGTGACACACAGAGAGAGAGAGAACGAGAGAGAGATAACCACTGGGATGAAATTCATTAGCTTCTTTCGTGACCCACTAAACACAGGGGGACACCGAGACACACACACACACACACACACACACACACACACACACACACACACACTCGTGAAAAGCCTTGCTGCTGACCCTCATTCCCACTCGGGTCCCTTTGCTTGATGTCTGTTTGACAAGCAGAAACAGGCCACGGCCTCAGCAGCCAAACGACTGCAGAAAGCTGCCTGGAGGGAGTGTTTCAGCACGCACACACTCTCTCACACACACACACACACACACACACACACACACAC
This sequence comes from Pangasius larnaudii, assembly GCA_037576815.1. Lineage (NCBI taxonomy): Eukaryota > Metazoa > Chordata > Actinopteri > Siluriformes > Pangasiidae > Pangasius > Pangasius larnaudii. The sequence goes on from CM074929.1 coordinate 1,006,535, forward strand.
ACACACACAATAGTACTAACTCCACAATAACATCTGGATTATTATGATTACAGCACTGTGAACAGTCAGACACTCACCAACAGCGAAGAAAAGAGGCCGTAAATCCCACCTCATCAACATTACTGGATTCACCAAAAGAGAAACATCTTACCGTTTCTATAGCGACGGCTCATACACAGGGACTCGCATGGAAGACGCTGCACAAAATCTAAGCCTAATAATAAACAGATTTTAAAAAATAATCATTGTCATAGTGTCGTTACTGTATAATCATTGACATAGTGAAGTTCTCTGTAAGGAGATGTTTATTTAACGTTTATTGAAGGAGTCTCTATGATATCGTAGTCAATTACAGAAAACAGACACGAGCGGCTACGCTTAGGGTAAGACGGCAAAGCGGTGTGGTGGTGCAGTGGGTAGCGTTTCCACCTCAAAGCTCCAGGGTTCCCGATTCGATCCTGAGCTTGGGTTACTGTCTGGGGAAAACCAACTGGGTTTCCTCTGGGTTCTCTGGTTTCCTCCCTACGCCCAAAGAGAAAAAAAAACCCTAACCTGGCCCGAGACTTGAACCTAAATGCATGGTTCCTTTCAGTGGAACTGGCATCCCATCCTATCCAAGGTGCTTTGTGCTGAGCGTTCCTGGGATAAGCGCCAGATCCATTGTGACCCCCTAGTCTGTGTACTAGCTACTTTAAATTTCCCCTTGGATGAGTGTGAATGCGTGTGTTGTCCTGCGACGGACCGGTGTCCCAGTCAGGGTGTATTCCCGCCTCACACCCAATGTTCCCGGAATAATGAATCAACAGATTTCAAATGGGTTTAGCAAACACTGTCCAGCTGTCCAAGAGTTCAGAGCAAGTGGACAAATGCCAAAACATCACGAGTGATCTTTAATCTCCCGTAACACAATATTTCTCCAGGAGAGTACAGATGCTTACACTAATCAAAACAGGACATCCTGAGGATCTGCCTCTCTCTCTCTCTCTCTCTCTCTCTCTCTCTCTCTCTCTCTCACCTGCTTATCCTCTCCTCACATCTCTGTCTCCCTCTCCATCTCCCTTCAATGTCTCCCTCTCATCAGCCGCTCTTGTTTTTGTGGCAGAGTTACAATCTCAGGAAATGAAGGGGACGGAGCTCATCAAAGCCTGGAGCAAGAGCGAGATTCCTGGGCCGGGCCTAGAATTCCGGCCAGTGGGAATCTTTGGAATGCCGCTGGGAGAGGAAGAGAATCTCCACTGTCTCTATTGTTCGCTCTCTTCCTCCAGGAGCACATGTGTGTGCGCATCTCATCTCCGGATCGGAATGGAAAAAGATCGGATCGAGACAGACCCGCCCTGCCGCAAGTCCAAAAATCCCCTCCATAGGTAAGGAGGTTCGCGCTTCTCAGACCGAGTGACCTGGCAGGGCAGTGGAAGAGGAAGCGGCTCAATCACGGCTATACCTTTTCCTCTGACACCTGAAAGTAAGATGTGGGGTCAAAGGTCAAGGTTCACAGCTCATACAATAACAAGCAATGACCCTTAACTTTACTAAGAAAGACTGTATGGTCCTTTTGATCTGGTCCATTCAATAGCTAGATATTAGATAATGGACCAAACATATGAGTAGATACAGTCACTGTCCACTTCATGAGTAACACCTGAATACCTGCGATTATTCAATCAGCCAATCACGTGGCAGAACCGCAAGGCACATACAGGTCAAGAGCTTCAGTTAAACTTCATCAGAATGAGGGAAATAATCTCAATGATCTCAGTGACTTTGACCATGACATGGGCTGATTTCTCACAAAACTTGCACGAAAAACCAAAAAAAAAACCATCCAGTGAGCAGCAAGTTCTGCGGGCGGAAACGTTTCTTCATGAGAGAGGTCAGAGGAGAAAAAGCATCTCAACACACGCATCACGATGAACCTCGAGGTTTTACAACAGCAGAAGACCAGAAGATCAGCAAGAAATCTGCAGTAACTCGAATAATCACTCTGTACAACCATGGTGAGCAGAAAAGCATCTCAACACACGCATCATGGTGAACCTTGAGGTTTTACAACAGCAGAAGAGCAGAAGAGCAGATCGGGTTTCACTCCTGTCATCAGTTATGAACCGTCTGACTGATAAATGTACTTTAATAGATGTATTAGAGCTCCACTAGAGAGCGGCTGGGTGTGAATCCACTTCCTGCTAGTGAACGATTTCTCAATGTGAAAAAAAAGTCGGAGTCAAAGTCATTCTCACGTTATTTTTCTCCTCTTTTTTATCTTCTGCAGATATTTACTTTCCTATCTGCCCAGAGAGGGGAAAGGTTATTCGTTACAAAAGAGCTGGCTCAATATGTGTGTGTGTGTGTGTGTGTGTGTGTGTGTGTGTGTGTGTGTGTGTGTGTGTGTGTGTGTGTGAGTTCATTTTGCCAAGTTAGTGTGCGTCCTCACATCTTCCTGTCCTTTGACCTTCAGCAGCACAATGAGCCTGAACTCCTTTCATTCTACTTTATCTCTCACTGTCACACACACACACACACACACACACACACACACACACACACACACACACACACACAGCACTCAGATGGGGATTTCACAAAGTCATGGCCTGTGTTATGTGTGTATATTACCATTATTGTCGTATTATATGAAGTTTACTGTCTTGACACAGAGCCAAAGGACAAATGAAAACATCTTAATCTCTTAATCTAACTTAAAGAGAGAGAGAGAGAGAGAGAGAGAGAGAGAGAGAGAGAGAGAGAGAGAGAGGTATTGTGTAAGAGATATTTTTATTTGGTTTCAATGCTGAGGAAATGAGTCTGCAAAAAAAAAAATGCAACAAAAAAATATTCATTAAATCTAAATCTAAATATTTAAATCATTCAAATATTAACTCATCTTCAAAGTAAAAAAAAAAAAACTTCAGAATAAGTGACTGCAAAAATCTTTGTAATTTACGTTAAACATATTTCCGTGCAACACAGAGGCATCCCAGAATATATAAAATAAAGTTTAGTAAAATAAGTGGAATGGATATTAGGTCTATTGCTCCAAAATGACACTCAGTTTTACATAAAGCATTAAAACGAAGCTGCGTTTTCTATTTCACGCACCACGCATAATGTATATCATGGAGCAAATACTAGACAGAAATCAGTATTTTTAGCATCGTTTTTTTTTAGCTTTAACTTTTATCTAACTATGAAAGGATATAAATAATAAAACTAAGATCAAATGACATGTGGCCCAAACTTTACTATATACATATATATACTATATTCTTCTTCCTCCCTCCATCTTTCTCCAGCTAAAAAACAAGTAGACGCCCCTGTTTTTTTCCCCCCTAAACCTGAACGATGAATCCAACGACGGTGGTTAAAAAAATATGACGCTAATCTGACAGTTTTGTTCAACACTACAGCGAATATAAACGAAAGATAGATATAAGTTACAAATCATTACAATCCTTCAGATCGAATCCTCCACCTGGCTAAAGTCAGGAGGCGAAAAAAGTGAAATGTCCAGCGTCCTGCCCAGTCTCATGGAAACCTGGTTAACTAGGGTTAGCTAATATAATGTAACTAACATATTGGGAGCAAGGTAGCTGTTTAAGTGCTTTAGTACTGACTATAATAAATAAACAGAAACAAACATTTTGACTGTGTTGTTATGTGTTAGCATCACGCTGAAGAATAAGATAGTATTCGAGTCCGGCTTTTTATTTTCTTGCGATAATCACAAGGTGGCTGCGTGTAGTAATTATGACGGCTTTGTTTTGCTCGGTTTTCGTAAGTCTTTGCACATACCTGTGACTGGTATATAATTCATCCAGTTAGTATAAAAAAAGTTCTACTATCAACCGGCTGGAGCCTAAGCTGATATACGATGTGATTCGCAACACGTAGCTCACGCTGTAGCTACAGCGCCGTGGTCCGTCAAACCACCGTGAACTTTTAGAATGCAAAAGTCATTAGGAAGATGTTGTTGAACTACGAATAAGAAAATAAAGGCCTGGACACTAAATATACTATAATATATATCAATCCCCGTTACTTTATAAAGACGTACACAAATTACAATTTTAAAAAATAATAGTTTCAAGTCAGCAGCTGATGGTGTCGGTGAACGGATTTGAACTTTCTGGTAACAGTTAGCTAGTTAACTCAAGTCGCTAATGTCCTTTTGTTATCCTTCAGTGTGATTAGAACAAATGAGCAGCATAGGATAAACAAAAGATTATAAAATCTAGCCACTTTTTGCATCTAGATATAAATCGTTATGCTCATGTTCCTTTCATAACAAATGGTGCAAATGGCCGACAGACGAAACTGTTCTGATCAACGTCATTTCTCTGCTAAAGGTACATCAATTCTGAGAAGATCATCTGGAGACATTTATGACTCATAGTAAAACCCAATTAGAGTTTTTTCTTGCCTCAGTTCATCCACTTGGTGTTTTCTCAGCCAGTGTAAAAAACGAATCTCCTCCAGGTGAACCGTGACGAGGGAAAAAAAAAAAAAAAAATGAACCAATGCTCTCATGAGCTTTCGTTTATGCCGTCGTTGAGGCCATGCAATTTTCCCAATTATCAGAAGCGCAATCAATGACTGGATGTCTGGGAAATAACAGTTAAACGTCGTGTTTTTATCACAATGGGAGGTCAGGAAAGGGTACGGCTTGGGATTTGGGATTGAATAAAAACTCAATACACAAACACATGCACGTACACAAATACACAAAGAATTAAGTGCGGGAGGCCACTGCAGTCCTGAATTAACAAAGTTCAGACGCACACACCCATTAAAACAGAGCGATTAGGTAATGACAATGACAAACTCGAGCACTCGTACACACACACACACACACACACACACACACACACACACACACACACACGCACTAACAATATACAAAAATATTTGTAGCGTTCGAGTCCGTATGTAGGTAATGACCTCAACTTTGGCACGCATCCTGAGCAGACTGGCGGCAGGACTCGTGTGTGTGTGTGTGTGTGTGTGTGTGTGTGTGTGTGTGTGTGTGTGTGTCGTTCACAGGCTCTCTGACCTTAGGTCCCAGGGCCGGGATAGGGTTAGATCATTGTTCTGTGCTGGTACAGGTTTCCACGTGGTAAACACAACTGAAAGAATGGCTCCCATGGTTCCTTATCACACACACACTCACACACACTCACTCACTCACACACACACACACACACACACAAATACACACACACACATCAGTGTAGTGACTTGCAGATTAGATTGACATATTGCGATTCTCGGTCACATCAGACCATTTTGTAAGGAATAAAACACTTCAGGATGTGCTGTTTTAGGAAAATAATCAACGACGAGACGGTGTGACAAACTGCGGATCCTGATACCACCCCGAAGTTGATTCTTTTCCAATAACAACATGCCCGATGCGTGTTAATCCTCTTACACAGCAGCGATTTGCCAATGCTAACAATAATGTATTAATTAAAGAATGACACGTCATTCTTTTTATCCATTTATAGTTACATTTAATGCTGCAGAAAGTTAGCTCCTGTTATAATGTACATTATAGCAGCTACAAAGCGTCGTTTCCTCACCAGCCTCTCTTTTCGAACTTAATAAGAAAAACACACACACACACACACACACACACACACACAAAGCTTGTCATGTTACTGAGAAAAGCTCCAGGAAACTACAGAAACCTAAAGACTTTCTTGAGGAGGAAAATTTCTGACACTGGAGACTCCTTCCATATATGTTACATAAATATCCCCTTAGTTTTTTTTAAAAACCAATTTATTACTAGCTTGTGACTTAGCTGTTACTATAGCAACGCTAATGTATTCGAACCGGCGCATTAACACTGTATAAACCTGTGATTTCATTACAGCCAGAGTCGTCCGTTACAGAAAATGAACCATCGCCTTCTGAACCAATCAGAATCGAGAATTCAGCAGCGATAATTCAGTCAGCAATGCGGTGATGGTAGAGGGAAGTTAGGCAGACCGGGGTGCAAGGCCGTGGGGCATAAAATGATGGAGCCATCAGTCACAACAACCAAATTCCCAAATAAACAACCCCATGACCTGACCTGTGACCAATCACAGAGCAGCAGATAAATAAATAGTTGACCATTTGAGTGTGCAATCAGACCCACTCTTATTAAGACGAGAGAGAGAGAGAGAGAGAGAGAGACACGGAAACAGAGAGAAAGAATGGTGACTTGGAGGCGTTGATGGATGAGGGGAACTGTGTCACTGTCATCCACACCCCCGGATTTTTATCCCTCACACAAACACCTCTCTCCTTCCAGAACATCCAGAAGAGAATTCCCAGGCCGTAATCAGACCTCTTGACCAAACGCAGCGGCTTCTGTCTGATCAATCAAACCCTTCTGAACATGTGATCCATCATGATCACAACCCACAGTGGCCTCTCTCTTTCCCTCTCTCTCTCTCACACACACACACACACACACACACACACGGGGAATACAACAGGCCAGCCCTGTTACACACTCTCCCCATCATCACCCGCTATCGCTACTCTTCAGCTCAGCTGTCATCTTCACCCCCAGGACATGAAGTAAAGAAATCATCGCTTTAGTCTCTAACACACCCTTTAGTGCTGTTACTGATCGGCTATTGTTATCCCAGGACCTTCTAAAAAAACGTGCTAACAGGTGCTAAAGGTGCCTAATGCCGCGTTCAACGAATGGTCGTAACTCCGACTAGGAAAAACCAAAGAAAGCCCCATCAATTTAAAATTCCTACTCTGGGACTCTGGTCTCCTCAACCCTGAGTTCAGCAAGTGAAGTCAAATCAACATGGCTGCTCCCAGAAACAAAGTATCACCTCTTACCTTTAAACTTATAAGCTTCCGACTCTTTTCACTTCTGAGGCATAATTACTTAATATGTGTTGTATCTTAATCATATAATGTACAATGAATATAATTGTTGTTAATAATTTCATTAAATTATGTTTTATATCAACACATGTCTATGTGATACAATTTTTTATAATAAGTTCCCTCATATTTTAACATTTTCCAATATTTTTCCACTTGTGAAGCTAAATTTCTTTCTTTCTTTCTTTTTACATTTGATTATTTTTTTTTCATGAAAGCACACATGCTCTTAGCTTGTTTTTTTTTTTTAATAAGTTAGGAAACCCCTGAATCAGTCCCCTGACCCCTGACCCCTGACCCCTGCGATTCACTCAGGCGCAATGTCACAGTAGTGCATTTCTTATTTATCTTTTCTTTCTTTCTTTTTTTTTTTTTTAAATCTTCACATATTTGCACCCTTTCACTGCGATACGAGTCAAGTGGAAAGAAAGACGTGACGTGACAGTGATGGAACTGTTAAAGCGCGAGATGACGAGACACGCTTAACACGTGCGGCTTTTCAAACTTCACTAGCATCAGTACACAGATCACATTTAGTTCGACACAAAGCCTGAAACGCATAAGGCACAGACTTTAAGATTTTTGTGCATCTGGTTTGCTAAAAAAAAAAAAAAAAAAAAAAGACACTGAATATGAAGAATGAAATACATCTGGCCAGTAATTCAGTCACTGTGCAGTTTGCAGGAAATCTGATGAACTCTTCTAAATAATTCTGACAGCCAAAAATTCATAGAAACAACAACAACAACAACAACTACAACAACAACAACCCCATCAACCTAACCGCAGGCTAATAGCGTAAACTGGGGAACAGAGCAGTCAGAATCTCTGCATTCTGTTAAATGTGGGTGTGATGTAGAATTTTCAGAGGCCCACAGTGTTTAGACGTTTGTTCAGCTCTACCGGAAGTGGAACGTGGCTTTGTTAAGTGGGATACAACACGCAAATGATGATTAAAAGCACGTCAGGTTGGGAAATGAGCTGCGCTGCGACCTCCTGGATGTACAGGTGACCAGGAAACACGCTGGATGCCAAATCCTCAACACACACACACACACACACACACACGACTGCCTTGGAGATGCGTGACGCACACGCACACGCACACGCCAGAGGCCTCGGATTATTCCTTTAACGCGAGCTTCACGCCACTTCGGGCGCGGGCTCCGTTTTATGAGGAGTGTGGGAATTGAAATTGCGTGCACGAGCTGGCTCGAGGCCACAGAACATTCTCTCCTTCTCCTCCTTCTCCTCCATGCACTCAAACGCGCAGAAAGCATTTCTCTTTCATCTCGGGAAAATAATAATAATAATCTTCTAGTCTCCCACGAACTATCCATCCCGATTTCCCACTATTCACAGATTGAGTGCCTGATTCGCAACAGGGCGGAACGCCTTTCTCTCTCTCTCTCTCTCTCTCTCTCTCTCTCTCTCTCTCTCTCTCTGGGTTGTGTTTTTGGCACGGCAGTCACTGTGCACAGAGTGGGCTCTTAAAAAAAAAAAAAAAAAAAAACACCCCGCTGTACCTAAATGGCATTTTTGTCATCTCGTGCTTTTCCCCCCTGCTCGTGCACGGGGCGCGTGCGCTCGCGTCTGTGGGAGTGGGGCGTGTTCACTAAAGCTGTACAGAAGTGAAGCTCTAACAAACCCACCAGGCCGAAGTGACCGCGAACAAATCACCCTCCGCAGCGCGCGCCTGCACAACAGCCCATAATTCACTGCGGTTATTTGCCCCGCGTGTTAAATAATTTAGTTGAGGTGAAATGAGCCGTTGGCTTTCTGGCCTGTGATAGAGTGACATCAGTCAGTGCTGCATCTCCTGCAGTTTCTCTTCAGAGTCTCTTTATTTAGACGTTATGAAAGAAAGAAAGAAAAAAAAAAAAACACTCCAGGGCGCGCAGTTATGGGAAATTAATCAGCAATAAGATGCCGTGACGTCACTCAGTCAACTGTTTTATTTATTCCTCTCATACTACAGCAATTTCCCACCCACCTTTTAATCATTAATTAAACTGTTTTGACGTGTTGTAGTTTTTATCCATTTATAGTTACACTGAATGTCTCCGAGACGAGTTCGTTCCTTGCATCAGTTACGTTATAGCAGCTATAAACACCTTTATATCACCATCTTCTCAACACAGCTAGTCATGTTCCAGAGAAAGCGGACACTGTGCTGACACTGGAGACTCCTTCCATAAAGCGTTAAATCAGTGTCTAAGTTTCAACAATTACACACTTTCTTCTTCTTTTGCTTTCATTTGTGACTATAGAAATGATAACATATGTTTAAATCATGTGTTTTTTTAATTTAAATCACAGGTTTGCTTATATTAAGTCAGAATTTCTGTCAAAACTGAAACTACCAATCAGATTCAAGAATTCGACCGCGCTGTGACGTCATTGACGCCACTGATTGGCTGTCGCACACGAAATTTTGAAGTATTTTATAATTTAGAAAATTTCGTTCGGGACATTTTTTTTCTTTAAATCATCTAAAGCTGTCTTTCTGTTCATAAAACCAGAAACGTGTTTTTTTCCCCCCAACCTCAAACTTCCGGTTTGATTCTGGCCACGCCCCTTTGCATGACGTCACACGAGTCCTGTTCACAAGCAGTTCCTCTGCAGGGTTTTAAGCTTCACTCCTCGGAATGCTGCTGAATTTTATTGCTCCAGTTCAGGCACGTTGTCCTAAAACTCACCAGAATTCACACAAGCAATTAGAGACGAAGTGTTTTAAATATCTGAGTTTAAACAACAGCAGAATTCTTCTTCTTTTTTTATTATTTAACTCAGACTGCGCGTGCAGTGAGGCGCGTGCATGCGTGTGCCTTTCCTACACCTTCAGCTTTTACCTTTAACCTGCAGCCTGACACCTGACACGTGGTGAGAGAGCGCACCTTTAAAATGATTTCAGGTAAAATAAAACCGTCATTAGGGTTTTAAGTTAAGCATTAAAGGCGCGCGCGCACACACACACACACACACACACACACACACACACACACACACACACATATGCATATTTCTAGGGGGAAAAAAGATGTATACTGAAGGTGCACATATCTCGCATCTGTGTGTGTGTGTGTGTGTGTGTGTGTGAGCGCGCGCGCACTACACAATGGTAGTTTCGAGGCAGTTTATTGAGCGGATAAGGCTCGCGCGACCCCAGCCGTCTCCA
>CM074929.1:1049654-1060417 GCA_037576815.1 Pangasius larnaudii
GCCAGTCCGGTCTTTTTCCATCATGTTAATTACAGTAGTGATAGATAGGTTTATTTTGTTTGTGTGTGTGTGTGTGTGTGTGTGTGTGTGTGTGTGTGTGTGTGAGAGAGAGAGAGAGAGAGAGAGAGACATTCTAAAGACATTATAAATAAGAGTGCTTGGCATGGATTATAATGCAAATGCATGGAAATAATATGCAAATGATTTGTTATTCTATTAAACAAACACAAACACACACACACACACACACACACACACACACACACACACACACACACACAAACTACCAGAGTATATGTCTTGGCCTTTGATATCATTCTTTCATCTCAGGTTACAGTCTGCAGTTCTTCCTGCTTTCACAAATAGCCTATCTTATGTTCTTCTGAATTCCTTCTCATGCTCTCCTCTCTTTCATCTCAACACTCTAGCCGACCTCTTCCAGTTTTCTGTGCTGCTCTTCTTCTTCTTCTTCTTCATCTTCTACCTCATCCCTTGGTTCTTCCTGTTTCTTTCCCGACCTTCCTCTTTCCTCTCTTTCCCTCATTGGTAAAATGATCTACCCTTCCTCTCTCTTTCTTTCTCATATGGAGATGACACCACTTATCCCCCATTACACTGTGAAGAGTCTCTACAGCTGTGTGAAGAAGAGGGCTTCTTCAAACACACACACACACACACACACACACACACACACACACACACACACACACAGACAGGGAGGGGGTTGGAGGAGATGTTACATCACTACTATTACTATTACTACTGTTATGACTGATCCTGAAACACTTCTACTGCTGTGACTCCTCTCAGCCTGTGGATCTTCCTGATTCATCCAGATGCTTGGAATTTTCTGCACTCGTGACTCATGTCCTGCTGCTGTGGATGGTTCCACATGCATGCCCTAAAGATTTGCACTTTGCAAAAACACTTTCCCAGATCTCACCCTCTCCTGGATGCTGTAGATTTGTACCTAAGAATCGCTGCTGCAATAATAAACACTTTCTCGTGCCAGTGCCAGGACTTAAGTTCAAAAGTTATGTCAATATTTACGCAGGGAAAGTTACTCATATTTTGGGTCGGGTTATGCACGCACTTAAATCAGTTTCATTCAGATTATGCAAATTATCTTCATGTAGTTCACACCTCCAAGGTTGCCAGATTTGTTTTTGTGGGTTTATCAATAGCATCTAGATCACTGCCTTTTTTACAAACAAGCACTTGCCTTTAAGCCTGAAAACATTTGGGGATAGAAAATGCGGACTGAAGAAGGAAAAATAACATAAAAGCCAGAATCAATTTGAAAAAGAAAAATAAAGAAAGACAATATGATGATATATGAATTAGAAAATAGCAAGCATGGAAATAAACATCTAATGTCTAGTATATAGTAATCTAGTACAGTATATTGCTAAAATATTGTTTGATAAGTACCGTAATGCTTAACCCTGAAAAACACAAACAAATGTAGAAGGTTATTTGAAGGCAATATAAAATATTTAAGGAATAAAATTTGCAGGCATTCTGTTATATTCTGTTACGTTTTAATTAACAAGACACTGTATGAAACAGTGTAGTTCCTGTTATGACTTATGTTATAGCAGCTATAAGCATCTGGTTAATCTCTGAAAACTTTCCCGTCTCAAAAAAAACTTAAAGTTACAGCTTTACCTCTGACTGTTACAAAGCGCTGACACTGGAGACTCCTTCCACAAATGTTAAATAACCATCTTCTCACAGAATGCGTCATTATATCAATGATGACTCATGTTTGTTAATCCATTTACATGGAGCGTCATTATATTAATAGAAATGACCTATTAGAATTAATATACACTTCTGATTTAAATCAGCAGGCATTGTCGGAGCTGCCATTATAGAAAACTAATCAACACCTTTTCTTCAGTCAGAACTGAGAATTCAGCGGTGGTGCAAAATGTGTATCAGGCGTTATATTATAAATAATTATATGAATCATCCACACTTCTGCCGCAGCTACCAAAAGCAGTCAGTGATTTTTTCTCTCTCTAACTTTCATGCCTCTCGTATGGTGTTTAAAATAGCATCTTTTAATAGAGCGCCGTGAATTGCGCCCACAAAATGGCATCCAGGAGCGTGATAATACATCGTACTGCAGATCATCATGTGAAAATGTGAGATTCTTTTGTTTGGTCTCTTCGTATTATTATTAGAGTCTGCTGCAAACTAGTGTGAAATTAAGTGCGATATAGATGTGAGTAGATCCAAGATTGCTAAATTGAGAAAAATGTGGAAAATTGTGGCAAATTAACATGATTATGATGACTATTCATGACCAGGGACAGTTCTGGGGTTTATTCATCACCTCCAGTGAGAATGTATGATGAATGTATTTCTGCAACTGAATGTAGACATAACAAAAAAACATGACAGTGATAGTTTCTAAACACTGACTCTCCAGTGTTTAGCAATAAAAAAAGGGTCAAAGGGATACTTCTCAGACTATTTATAAGCTCCGTCTTAAGGGGCGGTCACACTAAACTTTCAGCACGTGAAATTTCTTCAGAGACCGCCGCGAATATCCGCAGCAACCGGATATGACATCACGTGCCAAGGCTAGCATGATATTGTGCATGCGACTGTAGATGTAGTGCTAGGTCAAAGTCTTTCCAGTTAGATAAGCCATCGTTACATCATTTAGGCTACAACAGAACATCTTTGGTCATATTCTGAATATTTAAAAGGCTAAGCTATAAAGAAAGCTAGCTAAATAATTAACATTACGTGTTCCAGAAGCAAGCGCCAACTCCTAGCTAGCTAGCGATGAAACCTGCGCACATGCTGGCCCCTTGAGAGAGGTTCCTGGTGTAGCGTTGTACATTAGTGTACATGTACGTCAGAGGTTTTGGTGGAATTTTGGTGGATTTGATGGTTTTTGGAATAACGTTCAACTGAAATTGAACAAGAGTCTGAGAAGAGTCTGGTTTTAGACATCGTACCTCATGATGGTAGTGTCACACGCTCAGAGACTACAATGATTGGGCTTAAGCACAGGCCTCGATTTTAGATTTAAAGTAAACTTCCTTTCTTTATACACAAGTGGCAGGGACTTCAACTCGATGCGAGCAGTTACAGAGCGAGTGAAATGGCGTGTGCATGTTTTGCCTGATTGAAGACCAGACACACTGTCGCATTTTTGAACATCTGTGATGCAGCCTATAGAGACTTGTAAACGTCTGAACAAAAAACATTTGCATCAAGATGAAATGATGACTAACAAACATGTCCTTTACTGTACTGACAAACTCAGTCAAATCAGGACGCTGTGTGTGTGTCAGGCTGGAAGAGCAGATCTGGGATCAGTGATTGCATGTCACATTTTATGCAATGCATATTTAAGAATATTTTGAAGATGATCCCAGATCAGTGCTTAATCACTGAAGAGCTGTGTGTGTATCCTGACAGCACACATGCAGTTTCATACACACACACACACACACACACACACACACACACACACACACGTAAGCACTGGCAGTGAGAGGGTCAAAGTCACACCTCATCAGGCTTGGAAGGGGTGCGTTACTATAGAGACAGAGGGCTGAGTTTCCATGGCAACAGTGGGCTTGGTCTTCAGCCTCTCCTCTCTATATTTAGCTTGCTCCACACCCCCATTAGGGTATACACACACTCACACACACAAACACACACACATACACACACACACACACTAATGCACAATGTGGTTGATGGATTCAGAAAATTGGACAAGTAGAAGCAAATAAATTAAATAACCTTTATAAAACCTGATGAAAAGCAGGAAAAAAAAGTATACACACACACACACACACACACACACACACACACACACACACACACACACACAGGTGTGTGTCTCATTCTCACACTTAGCCTCATTCTTTTCCTGCTTCTTTTCTCTTTCAATTTCACAGTTCATTCCTCATTTTAGTGCAACAGCATGGTAAAACACACACACACACACACACACACACACACACACTCACACACACACACACACAAAATCATATGTCACATGACATAGTGTCAGAAATTAAAGAGAAGAGAAATAAATCAGTGCTCTCTTTTGTTCTTTCTTTTTTTTTATATGACAAAAATTATAAGTGATCTCATACGGAGATGGCATTTTAAAAGAAAAAGAAAAAGAAAAAGTGTCAAATCTTTCAAACTTGTACTCGTGTGTGCAGCTTCTGCGTAGTGACAGAGTGAGTGTGAGACAGCTTGGCAGATAATAAACGAAAATTACGGCTTTCAGTTTAATTAAGATAAATTGCAGGCATTAATGGGACGTAAGGGCAGCCGCTGAATGGGCTTGAAGGAGAATATACACAATATTATTATTATTATTATTATTATTATTATTATTATTATTATTATTTGTCAATCCAAAGATGGCACATTCTGGCTCTTGACCTTGTCCGGTTTCGAACAGTACAGGAACACCACTAAAGGACACCCAGACACATAAACTGCGTGATCTCATGCTTTCTCGTAATCTTTCTTTCCAGCACTGTCAGGATGGTGGAGTGCAGCGTGTGCATTTTCACACCACAGCAGGGTTACCAAGTCTCAGCAAAATCTCCAAGCCAACTATGCGTCAACAATTGCACAAAAAAAGACTTAAAACTAGCCCCAAATGTTCAGGCATTGGAAAAAGGAGACGCATTTTTTTTAAAATATTTTCCTCAATATTGGTTTTTCATAGTCTATTTTGCATGCTGATGGTAAATCCGAAGAAACACACAGAAGGAATGATCACTATTTTCACTATTCCGCTCGAACTTCGGTTCGGTTTCATGATGTGACAAGGTAGCTAGCCTTCGTACGCAAAAAGGCACTCCAACTTGAATTACTGTAACTAAGCAATTTCGCACAAGCAGGAGTGCTAATGTACAACAACAAATCGTACAACAGCACGATTGTAAGTATTTTGTTTACTTTTGCTTCGACGAAGAAAATAGTTGCCAAAGAAGCCGCAGCCTGATAGTGTTGCGCGTTGCCACGTCAACGCACAGACTGACTGACAGCCCGTACAGTGTTCACTCTCGGAACGCCGCTTGTCCGATCAAATTAGTGTACCAGAACTAACTTGTTGTATAATATCTGTATAATTCCTACTACAACCAAAATGGCTTTGATTGTTTCGGACTACTTTTGCAAGAAAATTATTAGATCAAATCCCGATTATTTGTTTTAAAATGAGCAGATTAAACCAGCCATTAAAAAAAAGCTTCCACCACCTACGGACTTCCTTTTCCCACCTGCATCATCGTTCAAAATCTACCCCAATCATGTGTAAAAACCACAATTCTGGCAACCATTCACCACTGATCAAAATTCCAAGATCAAATCAGGAATGAAATTAATTCAGAATTAAACATTTGCCTGATATTACATGCATACAGATTATCTATGTAACTCCGGGTGGAGGGTCACAGATCTAGCCGCAGGTTTCAGCTCCTGCTGGGGGATCCCCAGACGTTCCCACACCGGCTGTGAGATATAATCTCTCCAGCAGGTTCTGAGTCTGCCCCAGGGTCTCCGTCCAGTGGGACATGTCTGCTTGTAAGGTACCCAAACCACCTCAAATGATGAGTCCTCTCAATTCGAAGGAGCAGTGGCTCTACTACCCGTGCTCATGTTTGTTTTGGTTTCTGTTCTAGTCCTGCTTCCACCTCTGTCCTGTTTTTCGGTTTGTTGCCTGACTGTGTTCACCTGTTTTGTGTTAGTCCTGGATTAGCGAAGTTCTGTGCTGCATTGTACTTCCTGGTTTTGACCCTCGTCTCTGATTATGTCTGCTTGTAAGGTACCCAAACCACCTCATGATGAGTCCTTTCAACTCAGAGGAGCAGCGGCTCTACTCCGAGGCTCTTCCAGATCACCCTGTCAAACTCTGTGGAGGAACCTCATTTCCACTCCCTGTACTCGCACCCTTATTCCTTCAGTCATTCTCTCTTAATTATCCCAATTAATTCCAATTCTATTCCAGTTCAAGGGCTGAATGCTTATGCATGGCACTGTAACTACATATCACGGGTTTGAAATATTTATAAAGATGCATGAGGGATAGCAACTCGGTGATGCTATGGTTTGGACCATGCTATTAGCGTAAACACTCAAGCCTAAAGCCTCTCTTGAAAGATGTGATAATGTACATAGCAGCACACGAAAATGTAAATGTATTTAATGATCAGCCGAGGAACAGACTCGTATCACACACTAAAGAGTACTGATAGTAACGGAGGGATGAATAGATGCTTTGGGGATTGATGCATTGCTTTACCAGAGGGAAGCTGTGGTTACATCAGCAGCAATTCCTCCACGCGTAACATCAATACCTTACCCACAATCCATATCACAGAGAGCGCAGGCAGCAACGTTTGCAATCCAAGTATGTACACATTTTAAAATATTCAACACACTCCTATCTTACATGCTAAGTTCACCAACATGCAAGAGGTGCAGAGTAATCCGAGTCAGATTCTATATTAAAATTACATTTGCAATGTGTTGTGCTGAGGATAAGCAAAGCCCTGCTGCACCAGCTGGATGTAAGTTTCATCAAAGCCTAGAAGGATCATAAATTGAACATAAACCTGAACTTATATACATCGGGGATGGACATGTGATCAATTTATTAGCTAATCCACAAATCTCCAGTGCATGCCTAGCTAAAAAGTGGTAGCTAAAGTAATGTAATAACATATCACCAGCTACGTAGCTAGTTAAGTGCATTAAGACAGACTGAGGGCAATGAAAAAGTATATAAATCCCCAAGAAGTGGACAACTACATAGAGAGCTAGCATCTTTATTTTCTCTCTTAATTGTGAGCTGACATTTTGTGCATATTGTGCTAACGGGAGTTATAAATGACGGCTTTGCGATGAAATTTATTTTGTTCTGTTTCGTCAATGTTTCCACATACCTCCTGATTCTGAAACGATTGTTAATTAATTAATCTAAAAGTAAAAATATGCTCTACCACCAAACCTCGGCTGATGCATGTAGTGTAGCATGTGGTGGGATTTGGAAGCATGTGCTATAGGTATAACATTGACGTGTGTCACAACACAGTTAAGCCCATTATGTTAAAAGCTACACCGCAACAAACACCATGTGCTCACGTTTGTTTTGGTTTCTGTTCTAGTCCTGTTTCCACCTCTGTCCTGTTTTTGGTTTGTTGCCTGACTGTGTTCACCTGTTTTGTGTTAGTTCTGGATTAGCTTGCCTTTGTGTGTTCACTGCAAAGTCCTATCCAAGCCTTGTTTTCGAAGTTCTGTGTTGCATTGTACTTCCTGGTTTTGACCCTCGTCTCTGATTATAGATTGCCCTGAATGAAGCCCGCGTCTGTCTGTTCTGAGTCCTGAGTGTTGCTATGGACTCTGATTACAATTCTTGGATTCGGGCCAATAAAAGCACTTCTGGGTTTTCACGTCCTGCTGCAATTTTTTACTCACTACACTCTACTCGCTATTGCTGTGGATGGAAAAGGAAAGGAATGAAGGATATGAAGGAAGAAGGAGAATGAGAGATGGGTGAAATGTGAAAAACAACATGGCATTTGCTGACAATAAAATGACACCTCAGTCTTCCTTTATTGGATGAGACTCACACTTAATTAATTAGTTTGCGTGTTCATGTGGGTTTGTGTAGGTGTGATTTACTTAGTGCCAGGGTGAATAAATCCTGTCTGCCCTTTAGGATGAGAGAGAGAGAGAGAGAGAGAGAGAGAGAGAGATTGTGTGTTCCAGAGCTTCAGACATAATTTCTCTCAATCTCTCTCTCTCTCTCTCTTTCCTCCCTTTCTTTCTCTGTAAACCCCAAAATGATGCTAACACCATTTCTGATGGGACAGTCAGTAAAATGCTTTTTGTTACAGACAAAATGCTCAGAGTTTTTTATGATTGAATAATGGACTGATGGATAGATGGGTAGATGAATGGGTGGCAGAAAAAAAAAAAAACACTTGAGTGGAGAATAGATTTCGAGAATAGATTGCCTCTGGTTTCATCTTTTTGTTTCACTTGCTTACTTTCTCTGTCACTTTGTACTACAGCAGGAACAAGATACCGAGTTTAAGGCACTAACACGTGAAACGACATTTTCTTTATCATTCATTAATCGTATCCATTCCGACGCTTAGTTTTTACATTCGTGTTCATTTCCTTGACGTTTTAATGGCTAAGTCAGCAATAAAAAAAACACGATGGGACATGCTGTTATAATGGCGTTGGTTATTTTCCATACGGAAGTGTTTTATTCCTCTTATACCACAGCAATTTGCCACATATTGTTTTTTTTTTATTAATTAAAGAATGACACATAGGTTTAAAATGTTGTGGAACGTCCTCAAAACAGTTAGCGAGTTAGCAACCATTATGGATGCGAGAGGAAATAATTCACCTCATTCACATTCAAGTCAAGTCAAGAGGCTTTTATTGTCATTTGTCATTGTCAACTATATATAGCTGACGCAGTACACAGTGAAATGAGACAACGTTTCTCCAGAAACGTTCATTGCACCTTCTCGATCCCTGCTGATGATGTGTTATGGATGTATGAGTGAAGCAGGATGAACAATATCAGCCCAAGTGGAGCTCAAATGCATGAATCTACAGTCTGGGCTAGGAAGAAATCAGCCTCGCTTCTTCATACCGTTCAGTGCATTTTTCCTTTGGTGGTGCCGTTTGTCTTAGTTCCACAAAAAAATCCATTATAATTCTTCGTAAAATATTTGGCGTAAGCTTATATTGTTTTTTTTTTAGCTTTGAAAGACAAGGGGCCTAAGCCTGATTGGCCCTTTAGACCAGCCGCCCCTGCTGTCTGATGAAGTCAACGATCATTAAAAGACACATTAAGAGAGAAATTGTTCCACACCACTCCATCACCTCTCTTTGTGTTGACTCATCACCACTACAGTTGTGTCATCAGCAAAGTTAATGAGGTGATTTGAGCTGCACTTGGCAATACAGTCAAGTGTTAATGTGGCTCTTTGGAGATGACGCTGCGTTTCAGGCGAAGCAGCAAAATATGCTGCAGGCGCATAAACCGCAGTACGTTTTCGCCCAAATAATTAAATATTTTAAACAACTGTGGGTTCAACAGAGAAACATGTCGTATTATTGGGCTATTTTTTTCTGCCAATAATATTTCTGCCACTGACTCTCTGCGAATTGGTGACAGTCAGCGGATTCACAAATGCATTATTTCGCTCCTAAAACAGTATTTTCAGAATTGAGTTCAATGCCATTTCCTTCTTCAATCTGCATTTTCTATCCATGATTTTTTTTTTTTCAGGCTTAAAGGCAAGTGATTGTGTTTAAAGGCAGAGATCTAGACCAAAGGTTCTCAAATAATCTGGCTACGTTTTGGAGCCAAAGAAGTTTTTGTTCTCGAGCTTTCCACTGATATAAAACATTAGATCCAATTTGACATTGAGTATGATTTTGATAAAGGTGGGTTGTGATTTCCACCAGTGTTACAAAATTTTAAAAGTAAATAAATAAATAAATAAAGCACAAACCTCCTAGTTATGCTTCATGGCCCACCTGCATAACCAGTACCTCCTTTAACTCTGAATATAGGAATACTATTGTTTTATCTTAAGATCATTACAAATTCAATGTTAAATATTGATTTTAAATTCTTTAAATCTTCTTGTCCTATTTAGTGAGTCAAATATATTTCCTCTCCCTCTCTCACTGACATTCTCTCTGTCTGCGTATGTCTCTATAGGATGGGCGAGGAGGTGGCCGGGGTGGCAGATGGAGGGGCTTATGCGGGTAAACACTTCCGCATGGGCTTCATGACGATGCCAGCTCCCCAGGACCGGCTTGCGGCGCCGAGCGGGCCAGGTTTCACCGTACGCTCCCAGTCTCTGCACTCAGTGGGAGGCAGCGAGGAGGAGGGGGGCAGCCCGACCCTACGTAAACAACCCCCGCCCAAACCCAAACGAGACCCCAACACCAAACTGAGCACCTCGTCTGAGACGGTCAACACCACCCTCACCACAGGCAAGGAAGCGAGGGAGATGGATAAGAGTGATGGTAAGTGTCCTTCCAGATGAATGCAGATACACACACACACACTCTCACATAGTGTGAAAACTGACATATTAACCCAGATTGTGTCATTTGATTACAAAATGATTCTTTAGAATAATAAATTGTTATAAAATTATAAATTGTCAGTAATTTGACTTTCCCCTGTTGGAAATCTGTTACGTGCTGACATTGGAGACTCCTTCCAAAAATGTTAAATAAATTGCTACTAAAAAAAAAATATCAACATTTGCACCAATATTTTTAATATCCCACAAGTTTAGTAACACACACACACACACACACACACACACACACACACACACACACACACACACACAAGGAATGCTCAATTTCTTATCAATATTTCACCAGAACATCTGGCCATGTTTCCAAGAACAAGGTGACATCAGCTGTTTGTCCAGCTCTGATTGGTCACCCTGGCGTCTCCAGGAGATCTTACTGGTCAGTTGATATTGATATGAATAGGGGTAACTGTGGGTGTGAGCAACGTTCTCGATCAGTGTGTTGTTCTGGGAACTGACCGCGGAGGGAATCACAGCGTAACATGGATCATGAGTCGTGAGTTATGGGTAACGTTTCTAGGAGAAGGCAGAGCAAAACTCAGTCTCTCTCTCTCTCTCTCTCTGTGTGTGTCTCTCTCTCTCTCTCTCTCTCTCTCTCACACACACACACACACACACACA
>CM074929.1:1089328-1109006 GCA_037576815.1 Pangasius larnaudii
AGACACACATTCCAGTTCAGCATCTTGCATATATACTTGTCAGGAGGGGCCTTACTGATCTTCAGCACAAGGACAAGGTCCCACACAACACTCTTAGGCAATCATGGCAGATGGAGGCACCTTGCCCCTTTCAGAAAGTTTGTGGGAGAGCACGTGGACAGGATGACTCTCCTCCGCGTCTAAGCAGAGTGGATCGTTGGAACACAGAACAGACTGGTCATTAATACACAACCTGCACTTTCCTCTCCAGAGATACTTTGGAGGCTGGCACAAAGTGTGACCACTGATATCTAATAAGCTAACGAGAGAAAGCTGACTTGTAGCTAACAGATCCCATTAATTTCCTACAAGAAGTGCTAGTAGTACTGTATAAAAATACACTCATCAGGGACGAAGAAATGAGAGGAGGCTATCCCCAGCACTGGAGGACAGATTACCTGTAGCTCCATCTGTAGTCACAAGTTGTTACATGAACAGCTCCATATTGTGTTTCTGTGGTCCAAAGTGTTTGAGGTGAGAAGAAGAAGAAGAAACATGATAGTACGATAGCAGTATTTATTGCAAATATTGTCACTGTGGTCCCTGTGTGACTGGAAGGTCTCAGCATGTGTGTGCAGGCAAGAAGGCGGTGAAATAGAACTTTATTTCTCACTTTCTACACACTGCTATACACTCCCCGAAGATCACTCATGAATTAGTACAACTTTCATCCCTTTGCTTGTTCTTATGCTCACTGTGAGGAGCTGAAGACCAGACATGTGTTGCTAAGTTTTACAATACTGTACGTCACAGGTGTGTTAGCGACATGCTGACAATTTGGTCTAATCTTTACATGAACGATCCTTTTTTTTTTGAGTCAGCATCACATCTGTAAGCTGTGCTATGATCTAATCTACAGTGAATTAGTACTTAGCACTAGCTAACTTACTCGTAAGTAAGTGAAGTACAACAACACTGGATTGTTTTTAGATAAAAATTGGCCTTTTACTGTTTACTGTTTTATTTAAAAGTTAAAAGTTGACTTTTTAAAGTTCCTTCTTCTTTTTTAAGTTGACTTTTTTCAAGCTCTTTATTTACAGATGTACTGTTAAATGTTTAAATAATGTTAAATAAAGTTAGCTTTGACTTCTTTTTTTTTTTTAAATTTGACTCTATGTTTAAAAATGACTTTTTTTAAACTTTTTTTTTTTTTTTTTTTTTTGGACTGAAGGGCTGCCCAGTCTTGTGAACTTCTTAACGTTGTTATTTTGTTGTTGCAGTTCTCAGATTTTACTGCCTTTCCTGTCACTACCTCAAAGTCACAGAGTCATGTGATGTTTTACTTAACACTAATTTGTTTCATCCGGCTTATGTGTGGGGGGGAAAAAACAGCACCAAATTACTCTTTAAAAAAAAAAAGGACTTGTGATGTTGATGTGATGTCAAGCAGCCTTGAAATCTGTGTTATGAAATTTGAGAAAGAGAGAGAGAGAGAGAGAGAGAGAGAGAGAGAGAGAGAGAGAGAGAGAGGAACTTGGGATACTAGTAAGTTTATTTTATGTGTATGAATGGGACTGATATATACATACACATGTGTGTATGTGTGCCTTTGTGTGTGAGGCTTTCAGGGTGGTGGGCTGGTTTCCAGGGTGACCGCCAGGCGTGTATTGCCCCAAGCTTGTGCCTCTTTTTCACACACACACACACACACACACACACACACACACACACACACACACACACATAGAAAAGCCCCTGCTTGGAGCACACCCCCACCAGGTCTCAACATTCCACTTCTGTTACCACGACAACCTCCAAACCAACAGCTCAGTGGCTCTTTAACCCTTCAGTGACCTCCCAGCAGAAAGACTTCCTCCACCTCACACACACACACACACACACACACACACACACACACACACACACACACACACACAGCCACAGGGACATGTGAACATGCACGTATGCTCTAACACAAATACTTAAGCTTGTGTTGGCCCCCTCATTATCTCGGCCTGATTGGTCTGGCAGTTTTTAGAGCATAAGGCGGACTGTTTTCTACTATGCATAAAATTCTGAAAACTTTCCTTGAATGAAATATGTTTCTCGTTCGCATGAAATAAAGTTCTAGCAGTTTCAAAGTCTCGTCACTTCGCATTTAAAGATTTCATTCCAGTTCCTGAAAGACGCCACGCCTATCTCCACATTTACACTCACCATCCACTTTAATAGGAACATCTGCACACCTGCACATTTATCCAGTCATCTAACCAGCCAATCACATGGCAGAAGCACAATGCATAGAATCCTGCAGATGCAGGTCAGAGGTCAAGAGCTTCAGTTAATGTTCACATCAGAATGAAGAAAAAGTGAGATCTCTGTGACTTTAACCGTGGCGTGGTTGCTGGTGTCAGATGGGCTGGTTTGCGTTTTTCAGAAACTGCTGATCTCCCGGGATTTTCACACACAACACTCTCTAGAGTTTACACAGAATGGTGCGAAAGACAAAAAACATCCTGGGTGCAGAGGGAAACAGCTTGTTGATGAGAGAGATCAGAGGAGAACGACCAGACTGGTCTGAGCTGACAGACAGGAAGTCTATAGTAACTCAAATAATCACTCTTTACAACCGTGGTGAGCAGAAAAGCATCTCAGAACGCACAACACATCAAGCCTTGAGGTGGATAAGCTACAACAGCAGAAGACCACATCAGGTTCCTCTCCTGTCAGCCAAGAACAGGAATCTGAGGCACAGACTCATTCACACCGGACAGCTGAAGACTGGAAAAAGACCAGGTGATTTTTTTTTTCTCTATTCTTCCACTGTCCAGTTTGGGTGAGTGAATGGAATTACAAATACAAAAACACAGAGAAAGTATTTTCAATTATACTGTATGTGATAAAGATATGTATTGAAATGCTTTTTAAAAGAGTACGTTTGTGCCTGTGGTGTGTATTAGTGTATATTTGTGTGTATTAGTGTGTATTAGTGTATACTGTGTGTGTGTGTGTGTGTGTGTCTTGGTAGATATTGGCATGTTTTAATTTGAAAGCACACAGAAACCACCCACACATCAATGAACTATATCATATGTTTAAACACACACCCACCCACACACACACACACACACACACACACACACACACAAATGGAAAAGAGCTGATGCTTTCTCACTCTAGCTCAGAATGTACTTTCGGCTTAAATCAAAGAGTTCCCACTAATCCACAACACACACACGCACACACACACACACACACACGCACACACACACACACACACACACACACACTCACATATTCCTTTGCATTCCTGTACAGTATCGTGAAGGATTACACGGGTGTGTGCTTGTGTCTTTGTGTCTTTGTGTGTGTGTGTGTGTGTGTGTGTGTGTGTGTGTGTGTGTGTGTGTGTGTGTGTGTGTGTGTGTGTTCACAGGGAGTTGATATTAAACAGTGAGGTTTGGATGACGGGTAGTCATATGACTTAAAGCAGGGGTTCCTAACCCTTTTAAGAACGCAGGCAGCACCACAAGCCACAACATTTTTGACAGACCTGTGTGTATTTATTGTGCTCCTCACACCTCACCCTTTTACTTCACCTTTAATCTATTTTCTTTTTCTCAGAGACATTTCAAAATGTTGGACACAATTCTTTTAGATAAAAGGAAACTAAAGATGGTAACACTTTCTATGTAGCCCATATTTATTCATCATTATATCTATATCTTATAATTCTTGGTAAATTGGTAATAATTCCTTGTATGCATTTTTATTAATATATATTTTATTCATTATTTGAGCTACTCTGCTTTGTTTATAAAGCTAAAGATAAAAAGGTGCTATAAACAATTCCTTGAAAACGTATAATCTTATTATTTATTACATTACAGACACCTAATTCCAGATTAATTACAAAAACACATACATCGTTCCAGTTCGGAAACTTTACTTGTCCGAGGAAAAATAGAACCAGCTAAGGCCATTAGAAAATATTGCTGGATGGGGTGGGAAAAAAATGACAGAAATGGGTGGGGTTGGACTTCAGATGTGAGCTGGAGTGAGATTTAAAAACTTCCATGTGCACCTCAAAATAGTGCTTTTCCTGTTGCATCAACTAAAGAAGAACCAGCTGATTAGTTGGATCAGGATCATTAGAGCAAGAACAACCCACAAACAATGAAACAAAAACAGGACAGCGTACTCCAGGATTAGGGCCAATGGTTTACCTGTTTCCTGCTAATTTGTTATCTTTTTATCCCAAACCCCACTACAATGTAGCTTAACTTTGAAGATTGGAAAAAAACACATGTGTGATGTTTTTCCAGTCATCAGTTGTGCAGTTTTGCTGAATCCGTGGTCGCTGTAGCCTTGTTCTGCTGTTCTTAGCTGACTGGAGTGTCCACAAACGTAGTCTGTGGTCCATCTGCCTCATGGTCTGATGTGTTGTGTGTTCTGACATGCTTTTCTGCTGACCGCGGCTGTAAAGAGTTGCTACTTGAGTTACCTCGTGAACAAGGCATTTCCGCAGGCAGAGCTACCGCTCACTGGGTGTATTTGGCTTTGTGAACATTAACTGAAGCTCTAGACCAGCCAGATGATTGGCTGATTGGATAATTGCAGAAATGAGCAGGTTTATAATAAAGGTGTTCTCATTATGCCCTTTAAAAATATTATTAAAAATTAATTAAAAATTATTAAAGTCTATACCGTATTTTGTTGAAGAATTTGGATTTTTTTTTTTAATTATTGTGTTTCTGTAGTTCTGCTTTCCAGACAGCTGAATCGTTTAATTTTGATTAGGAAACACGAATCACAACAACATCCATAACCTCACACTTAGGGAATAAAGGAACTGGTGGTGTTACTAAACAACTTCCTTGTGCATTCTTTCCAGATGCCTTACAGCTGTTACAATGATCACAACCAGTACCTCAATGTTATCTCCACTGCACCACTGGATAAATGTCAAAGATCAGACACAGATTACGGTTCTATCACAGCCTTCTCCGAACTCAGAGCCCTAACGTAAGCCAACTGTTGAGGAATTCAAGCAGTTCTATTACTACACACATGCACACTTTCACCTTCTCACACACTTACATGTACATGCTGATTTCGTGTACATTTTGTAGTCATGGTGCCTAAAAACACAGATACACACACCAATCTGTAGACACAACAGAGCCTTTGAAGCTCTCTAAAAGCAATATATCCCAGCTGGAAATGGTCTGCTGCACATCTGCATAGCAGTAAACACACACACACACACACACACACACACACACACAGAGGAATCTGAAGTTAGATTTTGACCATAACCATCCATCAGATAAACATACACAAATGCAGAGCAGTAACGGAACGTGGTGTTCAGTTCATGACCGGTGTATATGTGTGAAGTTTAGACAATGCAATGCAGATGGATTTGGTTTTTTTTGTTTGCATTATTTTATTAGTTTTAATAGTCCAGAGTCCAGAGTATTTGCACTGGATAGACTATTATTGCCTGTAACCATATGGCATGTTTCTATTAATCTGGAACTGACATACGTAGCCGTGCATTAGTATTCACCCCACTTGAACTTTTACAACTTTTTGTACAGTTGCAGCTTGGGATTGAAATGAACTTCTTTGGGATTATGTTATCGCAGTGTCGCGGTGAAGCATGGTGGTGGTAGCATCGCGTAGAGTCGCGGCTGTGCTGTATTCTATCCATTTTTTTTAAACAATAGATTTAATGATGCTAGCAAAATGTTCAAAGTCTGGGAATTTTTTTTTGTAGAATCTTTTCTCTGAGGTCTTACTGGAACAGATCTATTAATATTGAGATCATGTGACACTGCATATGAGTGAACTCCATTAATACTAATATCAGTGTTTCACATTAATGGGGTGAATACTTATGCAATCACAACTTTTTACATCTAACACTACACATGTTGGAAAAGTTCACGAGAAGGGTGAATATTTTATGCAAGCTACTTATGCAGACTCTTTACTCTAATCTGTGGAGTGCACTTCACAGTGCATAAGCAAACAGATTTCTCCCTCTGTAGTGCCCTGAGGGTTGAATGCAGAGCTATTTTGGTGGTCTGGAATGTTAGCAAACACCTTGTTCCACCCCTATAAAACCGTCCTTGCAGCACTGGATCTGGAGTGAGCACTAATGCTGTAAATTCTGTGCTCTCTAATCCAAGTCACACACACTTTAATGTGAATTAGCCCCAATGTTACCCCTGCTCCTGATGGATTCTGCATGACCAGGCCAGTATTTTTGGATTATTTTGTACCACAACTGTGGCAATAAAGCTCTATTAAAAAAAAAAGGCAGACAGTGTTTCCCTTCCGCCTGCTCAAGCTAAATTTGGAAGCAAAGGAATGAGGCGGGAAATGCTATCAGAGTTCAGCTTGCAAATAGGAAAAATAAATAAATAAATCTCAGTGAAACTTTATATAACAACAAGGCGAGGGGACCATTTTGAATGACATTTCCGTTGATACGAATAGTCTTTGGTTCCTTGGGGTGTTTTAATGGAAATTGAGCAAATCCACCTACTGACATATTTTAGAAGGAAAGCCATGTGAGGAGAACCTGCAAAACTCCTCACAGGCAGTAACCAGAGCTCAGGATTCAGATCTTATGTCATAGCATGCTGTTGTTTGTTTTAACCATATACCATCTACTGTATGCCTGCTATGCGGAGAGGGCTTACTTTACTTCCTCCCTCTGCGTCTATTCATTTCAGGGTCAGATGAGGACACATCTGTATAGCATTATCCACCAGACTGTAGTAGGGCCCCTTCATACATCACACCATAACACACACACACACACACACACACATATATATATATATTTTATACATATATACATACATACACAGTCCTTGCCGAAATTATTGGAACAGCAAGGCCAGTTCTTTCGCTTTCACTATACACTGAATAGATTTATGTTTGAGAACAAAAGATGAATATGAGACGATAGATCACAATCCCAGCTGTCATTTCCTCATATTTACATCTGGATGTGTTAAACAACTTAAAACATGGCACCTTATGTTTGAACCCACCCATTTTTCTCCAAGTGATCAAAAATATTGGAACATGTGACTGATAGGTATTTCTTGCTGCCCAGGTATAGATTGATTGCCATGTTAAATTGATTGTTTAATGAATCAATACACTACTGTTGGTTTGACAATGCAGACTGCATTAGTTGTTAAAAAGGATAAACCAACATGAAGACTAGAGAGCTGTCTATGGGACAAAAGCAAGCCATTTTGAAGCTGGGAAAAGAGGGAAAATTGATCAGAGCCATTGCACAAGCATTGGGCATAGCCAATACAGCAATTTGGAAAAAAGAAAGAAACCACTGGTGTTCTAACAACCAAAAAAATGGAACAGCATTTGATGACAGAAACATTGTAAGATCTGTAAAGAAAAACCCAAAAACAACAGTTAGTGTCATCACCAACAACCTCCACAGGGCAGGGGTGAAGGTATCACAATGCACTGTTTGAAGAACACTTTGAGAGCATAAAATATAGAGGCCATAGCACGAGATGCAACCCTCTCATCAGCAGTGAGAATCAGAAGGCCAGACTGGAATTCACAAGAAATACAGAGATGAGCCACAAATGTTCTGGAACCAAGATGAACCGCTACTAAAGTGATGGAAAGACCAAAGTGTGGAGAAAGAAAGGATCCGCTCATGATCCAAAACATAGAAGCTCATCAGTCAAGCACGGCGTAGGTAGTGTCATGGCTTGTGCTTGCATGGCTCACTAATCTTTATTGATGATGGAACTCATGATGGTAGCAGCAGAATGAATTCAGAAGTCTACAGAAACATTCTGTCTGCCAATTTACAGAGAAGTCCATCACCAGACCTTCACCCAACTGAGCAGCATTTCACCTCCTGAAGAGGAGACTGAAGGGAGAAACCCCCCAAAACTAACAACAACTGAAAAAAGCTGCGCTACAAACCTGGAAAAAGCATCACAAAAGAAGAATGCAGCAGTTTGGTGATGTCACTGGGTCGCTGGCTTATTGCAAGCAAGAGATATGCAACCAAATATTAAGTGTTACAAACATAACTTTACTTTAAGACTATCTGTTCCATTACTTTTGGAAGTAAAAATGGGGTGGTCTGCCACAAAGGGTGTTTAACACATCTAGATGTAAATATCAGGAGATGAAAGCTGAAATTCTGATCTATCATCTTATATATATATATATATAATTATAGAAGATATAATTCCCTCATATCTTCTCTTTAGCCCGACCAAACCTCGCAAAACTTTCCAGCTTTTCTTTTCCTCCGTCTTCTATTTCCTTACTTCTCTCTCCTGCCCTTTGCTTTTTCCTAACACTAGCATTGCTAATTAATGCACAACAAGTGGCATTTACAATAACAAAACTGAGATTAAGCTAGGGCTCCCGGGTCCTGGTTTGATCTTGGGCTTGAGGTTACTGACTGTGCAGAGTTTTCCATCTTCTCTCCACGTCTGCATGGGTTTCATCCGGGCTCAGTGGACTGGCTATGCTAAATTGTCTGTCATTATAAACGTGTGTATGTGTATTCTGCAATAGACTGGTGTCACATCTGGGGTGAATTTCT
Source organism: Pangasius larnaudii (assembly GCA_037576815.1). Taxonomy (NCBI): domain Eukaryota; kingdom Metazoa; phylum Chordata; class Actinopteri; order Siluriformes; family Pangasiidae; genus Pangasius; species Pangasius larnaudii. Next base: position 1,097,928 of record CM074929.1, read on the forward strand.
TCCACTTACACCCAGGGTTTCTGAGATAAGCTCCAGATCCACCGTGACCCTGACCAGGGTAAAGAACTTACTGAAAATGAATGGATGTGACCAAATTAATGGAATGTTTCTTTAAATTTCCGCTGTGGGATGATTTTTTTTTCTTTGTGCATTCATTTTCAGAAAACTGCTTGATCCTGGTCAAGGTCATGATCATGGAGCCTATCCCAGAAACGCCAGGTGTCGGGAAGGAATACACCCTGGATTGTTCCGGCCAAGTTTCCCAGCCAATGTGGGATGGGTGGCAACTGTACTACTGCCCAATGCTGGCACCAGAGCCAGACACATTTCTACTGCTGTAGATCACCTCAAACTGGACCTGTCTGATTCATCTTGGTGCTTTCCTCCTGCTCTCCTCCTCCTGATTCTTTGCCATTTAGCTATCTTATGACTAACTCCTTGCTGCAGTGGATAATCTCATAGACTTACATTTCCAAAGATCCTCTGTGCCTCTGCCGTGCTCATCCCAAGAATCCTAGTCATAATATACCAAAGCTTCTAACACATGTAGCCCTGTTTGCTTTTCCTCTATTAGATTGTAAACTCACCAACAACTTTATTAGGACCACCTGTACGCCTGCTCATTCACCCAATTAGCCAATTATACGGCAGCCTCGCAATGCAGAAAATCATTCAGATACAGGTCACAAGCTTCAAACATCAAATATCAAAATAGTATCTTTGACCATGGCGTGGTTGTTTGCACCAAAAGGGCTGGTTTGAGTACTTCAGAAACTGCTGATCTCCTGGGATCTTCTGGGATTTACAGAAAGGTGCAAAAAACATCCAGTGAGCGGTGTTTCTAAGGGCGGAAACGTTCTACTGATGAGACAGGTCAGAGGAGAACAGCCAGACTAGTTCAGGCTGACAGGAAATATATGATATATGGAAACTCAAATAACCGCTCTTTACAACTGTGGTGAGAAGAAAAGCAGCTCGGAAGGCGCAACATATAGAACCTTGAAGTGGATGGGCTACAAAAGCAGAAGACCACATCGGGTTCTGCTCCTGTCAGCCGAGAACAGGAATCCGAGGCTACGGTGGGCACAGACTCACCGAAACTGGATAGTTGAAGATTAGAAAAACATCAGCGGGGTTTTTTTCCAATCTTAAACTGTTTCACTGAGCCTGTGCCCACTGTATCTTCAACCTCAGGCAGTATTTCCTTACCACTGTTGCCTCTGGCTTGCTCAGTAGGGATCTAAATCTACATCCGGATTTCTGTAAAGCTGAATTTTTAGCCATCTTCCTGGAGACTGTAGCTCTGGAAAAGCCATTTTGAATATTTGGCACATAGGGATCGTTTAAAAGCGCTGTCTGTCTTTGAAAAAAAAAAAAAGCCGCCTGGACTTTTAATGAGAGACTTGGGCCACATTCTTGACATTCTTATCACTCAGCCTCCAGGTTACCTGTAAACATTCTGTAAACAGGTGTGTGTGTGTGTGTGTGTGTGTGTGTGTGTGTGTGGGAAGAGGTTTGGAGGGACTTCAAAGGGTATGACTGGGACCTGATATTAAAAAAAAGCATTCTTCTGGAACAGAATGCAGACTAAATGGTTCCTTAAGTGCTAAAAATTCATAAACTACCAAGCACAAGTGAATCAAATTGCGGGAATGATCGTTTGCTCTTACCTGTAATCACCAGGTCCATCGTGTTGCTGCATGTTTTCTGCTGCACTTCTTTCCTCCTTTAGTATTAGTTTCTACGTGATTTGTGATTACCATTCAAACAGTGAGACTTCCCAACATGAGAAATGATTCATAGGGGAATGAGGGCCCTTGTTCACGGCTAGGAGATGCTTCAGCCAATCAGCAGGGCTCATGCAGGATAGCTGTCCAGGTGTGCAAATGCTATGGGTGCTAGAAGGTGGGCTGTATATCCAGATAGCTGGCTAAAGTACCTCAGTTCTCCTTTAAGGAAAACCATCATAAAGTGCATCTGTAACATGTTGGACCACCACGAGCTGCCAGAACAGCTTCAGTGTACCTTGGTGTGGATCTGTGCTGATGGAGTGAACACAGCTCTTTCAAAAGACATGCTAAAACTCAAGTCAGTTTGTTCACTGCTACTGTTTTATTTGTGACCATGTGCTGTCCAATATTTTTTTTTGGGGGGGTAGGGTTGTGATGAGAGTTGGTTGTAGCTACATACAGCTTCTAAAACTAACTAATCAGGCTGTTTGCTTGATCTGTCATATGCTAGGCTTTGTACTAGCTTCACTGGCAAATTAGCAAAGCAAGCTAATACAGCAGTGTGCCATCACTATTAGCTACCAGCTTCATTCGAGGTCCACACTATGTATTACACCATACTCAAACATCATCATCATCATCTGTACATAGTGGAGAACAAGGGAGCAAGTACTTTAAACTGCATAAACATCAGGAGTAGTTCATTAAATATATAATTTAGATCCATCCCATTTTTGCAAAAGAGAAAAAACTTCATTTTACTCCACTGGCTCGTTGTAGGTGTTGGTGTTTTTCAAGTCCTTGGTGCTTGTTTTCTGAGTAACTGATTACATTTTGCCCACAGTTTTCAGGACCTGATCACTACAGTCGGCTACTGAAAAGCTCCAGGTGATATGATCTGTTTTATTCACCCTGCAGGTTCCTCAACCTTCAAGACCTGGCTGAAGACTCAGCTCTTCAGCGAGCATTGCTCTCCTGAATGTGTGTGTATCCGTAAGTATATTCAGTTTTCATCGTATGCAGAGAGGACTGATGACACATCAGTTGTCCTCACACACACGTTCCTCTGTTCCAAGTCTAATGAAATTGTATAATTTGTAGTTTCCCTGACTGTGCGCAGTACCCCTGAGCACTAGCACTTGTTCCAATTGGCTGGCATCGCATTTCTTTGTTATTTATACAACTTCATAGCAAAGCACTGCTGAATTTCTCTAACGTACTGTAACTCTTATCATTTCAGTAATGACTCACGCAATGGACGCTCCACATAAACAGCTTACAATTTGTGTATAATTGTTACTGTGGTGAAGTTTTGCATAAGGAGATGTTTACTGAACAGTTTTGAAGGAGTCTCCAGTGTCAGCGTTTGGATTAAACTGTTGAATTCAGGCCACAATTCCTGACCTGCACTTTCAAACTGTGAATATTACTCTATCATTATAATTTATTTTTTTTTATTTTTTTTTTTTTATACATAAAAACGACTTCTACTGCTAAACGGAGCTATTAGTAAACGGAGCTAATATGGACAACTTTGTTTCAACAGGCTGAAATGTTTTTTTTTTTTTAAAGTAGGGAAATAAACACCATGAAGAGACAATTTTCTACTTTATTACATAAGATTTCGGAAAAGGATTCCATTCTCCTAAAGGGGAGCGAGGAGGGTATCCACAGGCCTCGCCTTAATGCTGGCGTGCGCTTGCACATGTCCATTTGTGTAATGTTCCAGCCATTCGTTCATTCACACATTCCTTCAGGAGAAAAGCAACAACAAAAGGATTTGTTAGACCATGCACTCTTTCAACGGTCCACCCATCAAATGTGTGTTACTAATTATTATTTTTTATTTTTTTTCCACAATACAATATATACAGGTTAGGGTGTAGATTGGCCATATACAACTTGGCAATTTAAGCGTTGACGCAGTTTCTGAAGAGACATCAAAGTTCCCAGAGCAGGTTATATCTGCACTGGTTGGGTAAGTACCATTTTTGTTTTTTTTGTTTTTTCCTCCAAGAATTGAACCCTTTCCCCCCCCCCAGAAAAATGAACAGATTATACAAGAGTTTGCAGTTTTAGACAGACACTTAAGATCAGAAGACATTTCCAAATCCCATGTCAACTGTATATCAAGGCACAAGGCAAGAAAAACAAAACAAAACCAAAAAAAAAAAAAATGTTAAATACATAAACATCCACAAATTACAAGTGGCACATTTATATTCAATAATTTACAGATTGTTCTTGATGTATTTTTGTCCGATCAGCAGCAAGTGTGACACTTTGAGACTTTTTTTTTTTTTTTTTTTTTTTTAATCAGTTTTCTCTTAATTCTTGCAGACATGACATTGAGAGCATGTCACAGGAAAGATTTTTATGCAAAAATAAAATGAAATTTAAAAAAATAAAATAAATAAGAATCTTTAAAAAAAAAAAAAAAAAAAAAAAAAAGTTGCAAACAAATGTACTGGCTTCCGAGGTTTAACAGCAACGCACTGTAAATCGTAGACTGGTATTGCAACACTTGTACTGCAGGTTCAGTCAACAATGTTCGGTTATAAACTGCTAGATAGCCTGCGTATAAATTAAAAAGTATCAAAAGTACCATTTGTTCGTTTGCGGGTTTCTGAAGGGGCTTGATTGAGAAATGTATTCCACCAAAAAAAATAAAAAATTTACAATTTTACAAATAAAATACAACAGTGAACAAACACTCCCATGCTAGCGATGACCATTAGGTCACCTTTATCATTTTTTAAATTTATTTTCCCCCACAAAGCAATCATGTGACAAACTTTATGCACCATCGTGTTCACTGCAGTGGTTGTAGGACACAGGTTCCTAACCCTTGGAGTCCTGGTGTTGCTGCGCATTTTAGCGTTTGTTTTTTTTTTTTTTTTTAGGGAAAACACTAAAATGTACAGGACAGCGGGGGGTTCTCTAGGATTCCAGTGGATAGGAACGTGTTCCCGGGGACGCAGAACAGATTTCAAAAAGCATAAAGCGATCTACACGTACACGCAGATGAGCCGATTCTGCTGAATGCGGTTCTTTCTCACCAACCTTGAAACGCGCTTCGTACCGATTGCATTTTTTTTTTTTTTTTAAACGTGCAAGAACGGATAGACCGGTGTGACCAAATGAACGCCACCTAAATGAGTTCAGTTGCAGCGTAGCATATAATTACAGGCCACCTAACTCGCTACACCTTCGCCCCGGAAGTGTAAACCTCGGACAATACAGCCGAGACGAGGGATATGATTGGCTGCGACGAATGACCTTATCCAACCATTTTTGTGCGCTTGTATGAAGGAAAATTGCACATGGCTTTTTGGATTACGCCATCATGCCCTTGTGTCGTATAGCAGCGGTCGTGTAGGTAGTTGTGGTTGCCTAGGGTCCTGAAAAAGTGTAAATGTGAAATCATTTTGACCTGAAGAGTATCTACTGCATCAGATAGAGTACCTTAAACAGCGGCTCCTCAGAGTAGTCTGAAAGCGTGAAGAGCGGAGAATAATGACACTCTGGAAATAAAACAAGCCACGGAAAGGAAAGCAGACGTAAAGGGGCTCACAGTGCGAGTGTGTGTATGGCAGTGTGTATGGTTCGTCACAGTGTGTCAAGGGTGGACAAATCAGTAGACCAGGACAATGTCCGAGGGTTTTTTTTTTTTTATACGTAGCTACCAGGCAAATAGGTTCAACAACCAAAAAGCGCTTGATGATGTAACTATAGCGCAATCTTCTCATTCTACTCACCACCTGGTGTGCTGCACGCTTTGGCCGAGAAGATGTGGTTGATGATGTAATGTTTTTACTGTGGATTATTTAGCATCACGCAAGATGACAGACCATCACGCAAAGCCATCACACGAGTCACCATGCAGTTGCGCATTTTGACAGAAAATAAAGACGCTCGTGAGACTCAAATAAATAAAGACTCATAAGCTGAAACTTTAGGCCTCATTTATCAATTTTTTAGTAAATTTTAGTAAATCTGTAAATGTTTTCGTAGGCTAACAATTAACTAAAAATTTAGATTTAGAAGTTTTGCCGATTTTCTTCTAACTCTTGCATATATATGTTGATCGATGCCAAAAACCTGTGAAGAACCAAGCGTGTTCATGGCACAGCTGATTTACGTTTACGCCCACAAAACTTCATAAAAGGCAAAAAGCTGAAAAGGACAAAATGACAACTAAACAGCGAAAGAGCTCCTTCCAGTAATGCAGCTCAGCCACTGCAGCTACTATAGAGACTCACGTGAACTTTGCCTGCTTTTACAGGGTTCTATTACTTTTGTCCTGATTAAACGGCTCGTCTTGTTTTCATTTCTGGACTTGTTTTGGATTGCTTTCTGTGAGGTCATTAATATGAAATGACAGAGTTTCACAAAATATTCAAGAAATGCGTGTAATAGAAATAAATAAGCAACTTAAACTTGACAATCCATATATAATTTCAGAAATTATATGATTCGATGGTGATCAGTTGAGATTCACATTATTTAATCTCGCAAACTCGAGGAAGGATACGAACGTTTTTCAGACCTGGATTTTCACGGATTCTTGAATTTCTTGTGTAGATGCTCCTGTAAATTTGTTTCGTTTGATAAATGAGGAGAATATTTATATACACATTTGTCTGTATTAATGCACTTAACTAGCTACCTAGCTCACCACACGTTATTATACCAGCTTAGCTACCACTTATCCTACTTCTTTAGGTTCACATGGAACTGAGCAGCACACTGGAGCTTTTACTTGGCTAATGAATTTACGATTTGTCCACCCGTGATGTATGTATTTGGTATTCGAAATTTGCCCGATCTGGTATAAAAACGCAACTGCAGTACCATCGGAGAGAAACTGGATACCATGAAACATGAGCACTGTATTATTAGAAGATGAACACACAATTCGAAGATCACACCTCTGTACCTGGATTATCTAACACCTGTACCAACACTGACATAAATACTATTAAATATTACTACGGGCATTAAGAAGTAAAAGCACCGCTGGAGCAAACATCCTGTACTGCTGTTTACTAAAGGTTTGTACCACATCACTAACACTGTATCAACGTCGAGCTGTGCTGCAGAAGAGCTACAGAGTGAGGAGGTCTGAACTGTGAAGCCAGACGAGTGAAATCTCAAGCAACGTACTGATCTAAGATGTCAAACGAGCACGTACAACCACAGCGCTGTCGAGCTCTCTTATCTGACTGGTGTTGACTAATGTCGCTCCACTTAGTAAAAGGCTAACAATAATCGGATTAAACAAAACGTGCTGTTATTTAACGTTTGAAATGGTGAAGCTTTCTGTATGGTGAAGTTGAACATTTTCTGGGAAGGAGTCTCCGGTTCCAGCACTTTGTCTGCAGCCAGTATGTTTTCCGCTTACGTCAGCGCGAGCGTGTTGAGGACCAAAGACTTCGTACGCTATGGTTCCTCGGTAAAAGTGAAGGGAGCGACACTGCTGAGGGAAAGTATGTTTATAGCTACTATAATGTACCTGGTAATGTAGCGGCCTTGCAGACTTTCTACATTACTATAAACGGATATAAAAGTACGACGAGTTCATTAATAAATTACAATGACAAGTTGCTGTGGTAGAAGAGGAATAAAACACTTCGAATAAAACACTCCCACCACGCCGTCGTGTTTTTATCCCTTACTTGTTAAGCAATGAAAAGGCAGCTAGCTGATTCTGGATCAGTACTGTCACTCTGAGGTTTAATCATGTGACCCCAGGCCCTGAGGACGCCAGGATTCATGAGAACTGCAGATCTGTGAAGGCCAGCATTCTGGAAGGTCCGAGTGTGCAGCGTGAGGTCCCGGTTATAGGTGAGAAGAAGCTGAGGTCCGGCTTGATCAGGCTGATGGAGTATCAGTGAATTCCAACATTTGGTTTATTACAGGTGGAGAGAGAGAGAGAGAGCTCTTGATGGGTAGTGAGATGTATCTGCTTTTCATTCTGTGGGCGAGAAACAGAAAAAGGAGAGAGAAATCAGTCACGGCAACACTAGCCAATCATGGACGTCTGTGAGCTCATGTATGCGGAAGAGGGCAGACAGCGCTTTCCTCCGAGTGTGTTTCACTGCCCTGTGATGCAGCACCTTCAAAACTACACATCTCTAAAGATGTTCTGCTATCTCTTCTCGTACTCTTTCCTAACTTTAATGACATTAAATTAAAATAAAAACAAACAAACAATATTAAAGCAGTTAGAATATTAAATGGATAGCAGTCTACTTTAATGAAAAAAAAAAAATATATAAACTATATAAAATCATAGAGACAAACAAAAAAGGAAAGGTTCTTGAACACACACACACACACACACACACCATACCTGTGGCATTAACACAATGCATTAAATCATGCACGTGCAGGACAAGAGCTTCAGTTAATATTCACACCAGACACCTAAACTGAAGAGTTGAAGATTGGAAGGAAAAAAAAACAAAAATCTTCAGCTGTCCAGTTTCAGTGAGTCTGTGTCCAGGACGGCCTCAGATGGTTGTAAAGAGTGCTTACTGATTTTCTTTTTTCACTCAGACACAACTTCCGTGTGCTTGAATCAGCACTTGTTTCTACACGTCTTTGATGGACCAGGTCCAGTGACACTAGGTGTTAATGTTTTTGTCTTGGCGTTCTGAAAGTGTGTTCTTGTGTGACGTAGACATATTCGTGATGTTTTGACAGTTGTGGCTTGGATGTGAAATGAACTGCTTGAACCGAGAACAGAGCAGACCGGAGACTTCGACTGGAGGGAGGAAAACACCCTCAGTTTGGTACACAGGAATTCCAGCCCCAGACAATGTGTATGTGCTCGCGAATGTCAGTCCACATAGGCTGGAGGACGCGAATTAACCGGATCTAGTTCTGATGACGGAGACTCGGCTCGGCTAGCTGGCGATCTGAGAGACAGACTCTGGACAGACTCGAGGACTAAAGCGCTGCTGCATCACTCTCATTCAGACAGAGATGAATTCTCACTGTAGTCAAACAGCACATGAGGGCGACGCAGGACATTTTTAACCAAAGTGAAAAGTAGACGTTTTAACTAAAGGAATAATTGCAAAAATAAATCATAATCATGATTATATGGGTGCTCAGGTTGGATTGTTCCTTCAAGCGTCACGCCGTCCGAGTGTTGCAGCAGCTGCGAATCTATCTCAGACTGCAGGAAAAGCAAAAACACAGAGTACCTGTGTTGAGAACGAACTGCACTCGCACCATGACGCACTAGAGCAAAGCTGTAGGAGGGATGTGGGGCCCATGGTGGTGGTGGAGGTATCATTAGTGATCATTAGGTCCTAAAAGGAGGAGGCATGTTTGTTTATCCTGGTGGAAGTACAGCTGCAGTGGGCCCCAGCATGGAGGAAAAACAGCCTCATCCCCGAGGAGGAGGATGAAGGCAAGCCACACAGCATGTTTCAGCAAGCGGGACATCATAGGGGCTTTAACAGTAAGTGTGTTTCCATTATGGTGGAGCTGTATGCAAAAAAAAAAAAAAAAAAAAAAAAAAAAAAAGAATGTTTATTTGCCAGGAAACGTAACTGACTAGGCTAACATAATTTAATAACATACAGCATGCTAGGTAGCTAGTCAAGTGCATTAATGCAGACTAAGGGAAATAAACAAGTGAATGAATTCCCGGGACCCTGTGCAGCCATTTTGTTATCCTCTCCTTCTAACGTTTCTAACGTAGCACAAAAACAAGACTCAGTCTATGGCGTTTCGGCTTTGAGATACAAGGCAGGAAAGATATTATTCACATATTGCTAGCATGTTTATTTTCATGTTTATTGCTAGCATGTATATTTAATGTGTTTAACCGCAAAAATGACTGCATGTACTAAGCTGGAGACTTATATTACGGCTTTGCGCTGCATTTTATTCTGCTCGGTTTCATCAGCGTTTCAACGTACACTATGTGGCCAAAAGTATGTGGACACCTGAGTACTCAGCGTCCCAGTCCAAAACTATGGACATTAATATGGAGTTGTTCATCCACTCCACTAGATTTCGGAACATGGCTGCAGGGATTTGCCCGTTCAAGAGGTTGGGCACTGACATCCGACACGAACGCCTGGCGCAAAGGTGGTGACCCAGTTGATCCCAAAGGTGTTCAGTGGGGTTGAGGTCAGGGTTCTGTGCAGGCCACTCAAGTTCTTCCACACTAAACCTTTACGGCTGTCTTTATGGACCTCACTTGTGCACTGGGGCTTTGTCATGCTGGAGCTGGTTTGGGCCCCTTCTTAATACTAACGCGTACAAATACATTCTACACAATTGTGTGTTTCCAACTTGGTGGCAACTGTTTGGGGGAAAACCCACATACAAGTGTGATGGTCAAGTGTCCAAATACTTTTGATTGTCCGTCACCCATGCGCGCTAATCAATCCAACTAGTAAAAAAAAAAACGTTCTTCGTTGAGGAGTGTCATCAATGAAAACCTTGGCAAAAGCCATTAAATAGGGTTTATTTTTTCTTTGGTTGAAGATCCTACCATCAGGGAACCAGGAATAAAAATAAATAAATAAAAAAAGCTCAGACAGTAAATCTACTAGCTTTTGGGCGAGTGTAAAACCTTTTTTAAGAACATTTTGCCATATTTGAGCTCTTGGTGCTTACATGTGCCTCAGCTCAAAGCATGGAGTGAGCAAAGCTGAGGAAAGCGTACTAGGCCTCATCTGAGAGCCGGAGAAGTAGTGGTTTCAGTGAAACCTCATCTATAAATACAGCGGCGTAACGAGGCACCCTCGGTGCGGAAAAACATGAAAGTCTACCTCACATCCTCGCGGCGAGCGCTTTTATAGGAGCCACCGTCTTTAGAGGCGCCCTCCTCTTTACTTAGAAAACCAGTGAGCTGGAGGAAATTGCAGAGGGCAAAATTAAAAGCTGCCGCGCTGTGCAAACACGCCGCGAGGGAAGGGAAAGGGAAACGCCACTCAGAACTCTGCTCCGCCTCCAAATCCACATAAAATGGGACGACCCAAACAAGACGGCTGGACTTCTCGGAAGAGCCTCTTTGAACAGATGGACAACCGTTAATCACATTTCTCTGCACCTTTATTGTGCTCTGTATTCAGTGACGCAAAACAAAGTTCAACGAACGGAGATCAGTCATAACCTGATCTCATAACCATCATGGATTTACAGATTTGTTTTAATATACTGCAAGAAAAAGCTTAGTCACTGTACCTGCAATAGGCTGTTTCTGTGCCAACTGCATAGCCAGAATCAATACACTATCTCAAATGCAAGAACATTTCCAGGCTCAGGTGGACAAATCAATAGGCCCTTTGCCTGGGACTTCTGATGATTCTCCCTTGCAGAA
>CM074929.1:1113840-1121962 GCA_037576815.1 Pangasius larnaudii
TGAGTCAGAGCAGTGACTCAGAAAAGCGAGGACGTGTATCACTGCTGAATGTGCTGCTCTTTTATCAAGACCTGATGCAACAGTTTTTCTCAAAAGACAATCTGTCCTGTCCTACGAGAGGTTCTACGGCAACGTGACGGCGAAGCCAATCCCATAATTCTATCCTATTCCAACAAAATTACTGAGAAATCCATCAAAGTTTGCCAACAAACCCAGCATTACTAAACATCTGCTCGAACATTTTTACACCACAGAGCTGTTGAATGCTCCACTTTAATTGGTCAGAAGGTGATTAATTCTCTACAACAGCAGCTCTGCCTGCAAGGTTTATACCAACACGTCCTTATGGTATTGTTTCCATAGTAACAGCGTACACAGGGACTTGTACGCCGGACGTTTCACGTAAACTGATTTGAGGACGTGTAAGCGTTTGCCTTCCAGCCACCATCTACATTCACCTCTAACCCATTAGCATGCTTACTTTGTTTACCACACTGACTCTTCTTTCCTTTCGCCCGCTAGGATGGACTGGAGTGGGCGGAGCCTAAAGTCGTCTCATCCTGACCCGGCCCACTGGAGAACTCGGTCACCCCACCCAAGCCCGCCGCCGGCCAATCGGTGTGCGGCCCCCAAGTTGCTCCCAGCGACTCGCTTTTGCGGCCCCTTAATATGCTGTGACATGAAAAAAAAAAAAAAAAAAAACGAGCGCTGCGGCGACGGTGTAACCATGGAGACTGGCGCCAAGGGCAACCAGCTGCAGCGTAGCACGCACCTATAATTAAAGCCAAAATATTCAAATACACACATACACACCCCAAAAAATAAAGAACAATCATTTGTTTACACACACACACACATCTAAGAAAACTTCAACACTACACAAAAAAATAAATAAATAAAAAATCCTGTGCACGTGCAAACGTGTGTGTGTGTGTGTGTGTGTGTGTGTGAGATAGGAAAAATGATACTTGGAAAGGGTGAGATGTTAACTCGTCTCACCCTGATCTGGTCCAGTGAAGAACTCTTTCACCTCAGAGAGACAGCGAAAGTGAGATAGAGAGAGAGAGAGAGAGAGAGAGAGAGAGAGAGAGAGAGCAAGAGAGAGAGCAAGAGAGAGAGAGCTTGAGCTGCATGAGAAGCACATCGTGTTCAGTGTAGCCGTGTAACAAACACCTCTCAGCTCCCGTCACTGCTGTGGCCTCACCGAGGCAGGGGGTCCGTAAAGGGTTCACACGCACAGAGCTTTCACTCACACACACACACACACACTCACACACACACACACCCCACACCACCACCCACAGAGTTGATCATTAGTTCCTACTACAAAGCGCCAGGATTGTGACTGCATCTGAATTAGTTCATCCAGCCGCCTGCTTGTTGTTCGCACAAGTCAATTTTGTATATAAACAATACAATAACATCCAGAACGCTGAAGAAACTCTCTAACCCTTTACCTGTCCCTCAACGTGCTTACGATTATCGTCTGGGTCGAGGAGAAGTCCTCACTGATCAGTGTGCTTGGGAAATCCTACACTGTTTTGAATCAAGAATTACTAGTAGAGCCAAAGCAACCTTGACTTAAAGGAAAACTCCACCCTGCAACACATTAAAACACATTTATATTAGATTCTGGCGCTAATTTGTATGTTTTTTTTTAATTCCAGTGTCAAATTTCACTGTTTGCTCCAGAATGCAATGCAGATATACGACGCAGTTGCAGACTCGGCTCGGCCCGGCTGGCTACTGATCTATAAGATGACGAGTGTAACGATGTTGACGATGGTATTAGCATGAAATTTGAAGCTTCGGAAGCTGATCTGTTTGAGCAGAGTGTACAGATGATGAGGTGAGAGAGGTGGACAGGCTAAAAGACTAAAGCACTGCTGCATCACTCCCTTTAAGTACAGAGTTCATAGTCAGAAGTCAGAATTAAGTCATTCGAGCAACAAAGATTGTGGGGGGGGAAAAGACAAAACACGAGCGCCTCCGTGTTCGCGCCTTTTGTTAGCAGAAATCTAGAAAGCTAACTAATGAGTGATGTATATATGATGTATATTAAAAAAAAAAACAAATTTGCCTGTATATTGATTTATTTAAAGCAATACTCAATCACATGCTGTACTCGAGGAGGTTGAGGAGACCTTGTAGAACTTCCAAGTTGGAGGGTGTGTTTTCTAGTTTGGAGGTCGGAAATTCCAGGTGATGAGTTTTATTCAAACGCAGCGCTAATCCCACGGCACCATTATCCACAGGCACTCAAATGGCATTGTGGGTAAGTTAGCCATGAAACCATGAAAACAGACCAACGTGTCGATGAAAGAATTGCAAAACATTACAATTAACCCGTGACTTTTTAAGATTAACGTGCAACTTTTTTAGGGTGGAGTTTTTTTTTCTTTACTCCTAAGCAAAGATCACACACAGAGCTCACTCTCAGCTCACTGGCAAGGACTCTGATATTAATCAGCTGCTGTACGAGTACAACTGCGTCAACGCTTACTGCTGAGTCACTCACTGACTAAACCGTTCACGCCATTGAGGACCAACTCGAGCACAAAGAAGCACAATATGGACTCGTAAGCTGTCGCAGGATGTAAGCGAATAAGTGCTTCCATTCACACAAATATATATGTATCAGACTTCATCTGTCCATCACTGTGAGGGCACCTGGGATGTAGCTACACCCCTCCACCCCTCTAAAGTTTGAGAAAGGGATTTTCCGCTGAAAGCTCAAACTGCACAACTGGGAGCTGTTTTATAAACAACATGACATGCACATTCCTTATTAAATGCTGTGACAAGATCTCTCACACTCACTTTTTCCACACAAACACGCACACACAAAATTCAGTTCCTAACCCTTCAAAAGCTTTAAAGTCTAAAATCGACAAAGCATCATACACATTAGTTGAGGCTTACCTTCTCTAGAAGTGAGGTTTCCTCTGGCGTCATCTGCTTTCTGAAAGTTTATACTGGCATAGGCACTCGGTTCCTCCACTGCCCCTGCCGCCCCGAGGTCCACCTGCCGGGTCTGGAAGCTCGAGCTCCAATCCTGAACAAGCGGCTCTCGGTTCTGAGCCAGATCCAGATCGATGTAGTTCAGGCCATTTTGGTTCTGAGGGTCAATGCTGGATGCCATGCCAGCAGCAGGAGAAGCAGCAGCATTGGAAGCCTCAACAGGCTTTAGCCAAACACTTTCAAATGAAGCAGAGCTGTGGCGTTTGACGTCTTCTGACTGAAAGCCCATGGCTGTGCTCACGGCCCCTTTGGTTGTTGTGGAGGCAAACGTTTCCGAGCTGTGCCGTCTCCTGCCTTGCGGGTCCACCCGGATCACTTTGGCACCCTGGTTTCTCGTAGGAGTCGGGTTTACACGGGAGAAGGCACTGAGATCTGTCAAAGGACCAATAAGCACAGACCTCCCTGGGGCTGCACCTAAAGTTGAGATGTCATCATTGTGTGACTCGGAGCAGAGCAAGACTTCCGGGTCTTGTAACGAAGTGTTTATGAGCATTCTCTGGGAATCAGGATAGGCGGTAGAGTAAGAGCCCAGCTGCATGCTCATGTAGTCACGTTCACGAATACTGTCACAAGGCGGGTGAGGCGAGGAGGCCAAGTTTTCTGAGAGAGTAACAATGGCGTAGTCTGGGGAATTGGACGTTGATTTTCTAGACTGAGAGAGCAAGCTCTGTGAACCTAGCTGCATGTTCATGTAGTCGGAAGAAGTCGGCTCTGATTGGACATCGGCTCCACTACCAGCGAACACGGGTGTAAACAGTGATGCTAAGCTCGCTGAAAATGCTTTGTCATTAAACTCAATGTTGACATACTCCCCCGGACTTTTGGGCTCACCTGGGAAAGGGCTTTCACGCATTCGTGGAAGAGTGCTAGCTCTGTTAGTATCCAATGATAGCCTTGTTGGACGTGCCAGCCTAGAGTTGACCTCTGACCTTTTGGGCCTGACAGAAGGTTGCTGTGAACTACACTGACCACCCAAACTGTCACTGCTAGCTGAGGATGAGGAAGAGTCAGTGCAAACCAAGCGACCGCTGCCAAGTGACATCCGCAAGGGGCTCTGGTCCTGCTTCCCGTTGGCGTGTTTGAAGGAACGGGGTAGGGAGTAGTAGGCGTACGCTGGCCTGGACGGCTCGTCTACGGGGTTGAAGTAGCAGTCCGGTGGGGTGCCGGTGGTTGAGCCACTAGCAGGAGACATGTTTATATAGTCTCCACATGAGGACACTTTCCCCTCTGTGCTCTCAACGGACAGCGTGGGGTTCATGCCATTGGTCCAGATCTTTCTGTAGTTTGTAGAAACATCTGGTGAACAGCTACCACTCGGTGACATCATCATGTAGCCATTGGAGTCCACTCGCGAGTGCTGTCGTGGATTGATAATCTGCTGTGGGGCTGAAACACTTTTTGGACTCATAGGCATGTAGTCACCGCTGTTTCCCGTTACCACGGCAGGGGCTACACCTGGTGACATTGGCATGTAGCCGTCGTCCTTGTGACTGGACTCGCTGCCACCTTCCGCAGTTGGCATGTCCAAGCATTCTTCAGGATACGAATTTGTGGGCAAGTTCCGATATATTGATGATGATGACGACGATGATACAGATCGGCTGCGATTATATGCTGGTGTCATAACTGTGTATTCATCCAGAGACACGGCAGATGACTGTGAAGGTGTTTTTTGGTGGCATGTTGCTGGGGGTGACAGGGTGCCAGACGAATGAGTCCTCTTCCTGAAACATTTCTCCAAGTCTGGCTCATCCGGCGTTCCTCTGGACTGGCTCCCAGTGCTAGTTAGTGAACCAGACTTGGTCATGCATATGTAGTTATTCAATTCCTCCTCCTTGGCAGGAGGGGTATGTCCAAGTGAGTCAGGGGTCACACTGCGGAAGGAGCTTCGGAAATCGCACGGACTGGAACCGTATTCATCGGAGGAGATGAAGCCTCCATCACTGGGCGACCCTGATATAGAGGCACTGGAGCGTCGGGGGAAAAGACTATCAGAAGTGGACCCGTGTCCACTAGTGCTGCTGGAGGACAGACTTACAGGGCTGATAGCTGATGGGGAGCATCGTGATGACGGTGTGGGGATGGACCTGCTATGGTTTAGCGGTGGATGCAGTCTGGACCTGCCCCTGTGTCTTTGAGACTGTGGCCTAGAGGATCTTTGACTACTGGGGCTCCCATCTACAGATGCTGGCCTAGACATAGTTCCTTCTCCGTCGCTGGACGCCCTTACTCTGAACGAATGGCTGTGTCTTCCTGGGCCGGCTGGAGACGTAGCCGTCACACTTTCAGCCCTGATGCGCCTTCCCAACCCGACCTGACTCGGAGGAGGGTTGTTGTGATGATGCCTTGTCCTCACTGGCACGGAAATGGGGTTGGAGCAGTTGGAAGAAGACTGGCTTTTGCTACGGGGTCGAAACTCTTCACTCATGGCTTTCATTGCCTCTAGGATAGTTTCGTGCATGTTCTGAGCCACGACCGAGTCGTCAACCTGCATCCAAAATTCCCCGGGCCCAGTCACCGCAGACCTCCCGACTTCGATGAAAAAGAAATTCTCGGAGTGACCACACCTTCGGATGTTCATTAGCTGCAAAACGACCGCCGCAGCGTCTGAATTGAGCTTCACAAAACCCAAAGTCTTATTCGTGAGACACAGTCTGTAAACTCCGATTAGGTTTTTGGTCTGTCCAAGTCCCTTTGGTTTCAGTATAACTTGCCATACTTCTTTAAAGGCAGGCCCGGGTGTAGTCTCTCCATAATTATCATCTCCGATGCCGTTGCTCCTGGCACTTTCGAGGACCTTCCCTCGGTTGTGAAGGTCTACTAGGGCTTGATACCATGCATCCTGCTCCAGCTCGTTGTCTGCCGCGACGGCGAAGTATTCGTCCTTGGTGTAAAGAGCGACGAGGTATTTGTTTTTGGAATCCGCCCTTTTGTTTATATTGAAGCAACTCTCGAGTGGGATTGACCTTTTTGGAGCCCCAGACTTGTGTCTCCATTTTTTCTCATTCTCGTAGTACTCCAACCTGGAAGGTCCAGTATCGCTTGCAGCTCGCAGAACAAAAAACCTTTTGTGCATGCTTTTGGGTTTCCTTAAATAACCCACCTTTCTCACGTCCGAAAAACAAGCTTTCTCTGTAGATGGACTTGCCATTTTATGAGAGGGAGAAAAATATGCTTGTTTTTTTTTTTTTTTTTTAAGATTGCATAAATTTCATAAGCTCGTTAAAAAAAATTGGGAAATGGGTACTGAAATTAAACTTTCTTTCCATTAAGGGGGAAAAAAATGTTAAAAAAAAAAAAAAAAAAAAAAATTTAAAAAAAAAAAAAAAAAAAAAAACACCGCGCTCGTGCTGCTTGCTCCTCCAGCAAAGTTATTTATTTATTTATTTTATTTTTTTTGCTTCCAATGGCTAAGCTAGCTTAGCAGCTCATGCCAAAATAAGCATTCAAAAGACCTGACTAAGGTCGATTCTTTAGCAAAACGGTGTGTTTTTTTAATCTCAAACAACTTTAAATAGCCCATGATTAACTTGATACCTGTGTGAAAGTGCTGGAGAGTTGTTTGCAAGAAGCAGAAGAAGAGAAAGAAGAAAAAATAATGATTAAGGGGGGGGAAAAAAAAGTCTCTTTTCAGTCCGGAGTTCCGTAATCACTATCAAAACAAGCACCGTCTGCGTCTCCCATTTACTCCACCGGGAGAGCGCGAGACTATCCCGCACACCGGAGTCACGCATGCACGAATCCAAAGTGCACCCAGTCCCATTCAGCAGCTCTAATATAAATAAATCCAAAACAAACAAACAAACAAACAAACAAAACAAAACAAAAACAAAAAAAACAACACCACCTCCACCAGCGCGTGCTCGCAATCCCCGCACCCGAGACCCCGTCCTGCTCCGAGCAGCAGCACTGAGCACGTGACACGCCAATGCGTGGCCAGATGAAAGCGAGCAGCTCAGCCTACAGCACTGTACACCCGAAGCCCCGCCCATTACACCACGACCACCTCAACCTCGCGCTCTCATTGGACGACTGGCTTGTCCATCATCCTGAGCTATGAGCGAGGAAGGGGGGAAAAAAAAAACAACAACAACAACTCAAAGTCTGCTGTAGCCGTAGGCGTAGTAAAGGACACTACAGGTTTTGTTCACTTCAGTCATTTTTTAAAAAAAAAATTGCATTTATGTCACATTTGGTCTTAAAGTATAATAATAAAAAAAATATATCAAAACTAAAGAGAAAAATATTTATTTCACTGTTTTTGGTCTACTTGCCACCTTGGCATTATCTGAAACCCCGCCCACTTGGCACAGGTTACACATCCCTACAGATCTCTCTCTCTCTCTCTCTCTCTCTCTCTCTCTCTCTCTCTGTGTGTGTGTGTGTGTGTGTGTGTGTGTGTGTGTGTGTGTGAATTTGTCATACAGACGCACCAGTTTCCTCTGTGAACCTTATAAACCACACCAACTACAATGTAAACACATCAAAACCTGCTGTATTTTTAAACACAATAATAAATGTTTTCCAGCCAATAATCATAATCTCTCTAGATGTTTTTTTTTTTTTAATTTAACGTTTATTATGAAATTAGGCTCTTGAACCTTTATTTATAGGCACAATAACCTTGATAATGATGGGTTATGATGTCTGATGTCCACTACCCTGCTTCACGGACCCCTGAGGAGGGACCCGGCTTGGAGAACCGTAGCTCGTGATGACCTGCATTCATGAAATTTTACATCATTATTATCTTTTGTACTGAAATTTGGCATAAGAGATATTTTTATATTTACTAGTGTATATCTTTATTCATTCATCTTCAGTAACACCCCCCTTCACACCTAGGAGTAATTTCGCACAGCCAGTCCACATACTGGCATGTTTTTTTGGACAGTGGGAGGAAACCGGAGAACCCGCACAGACACGGGGAGAACATGCACAGAGACTCCACGCAGATAGTAACCCAAGATCAGGATTGACCCGGGGACCCTGGAGCTGTGACGGGGCAGAACTACTCTGGAATTATGTTGTGTGTATTTTTAAAACCGTTTTTTCCTCAAAATCTTTTTTTTTTTCTATATCCAGAACCTAAAACTTCTAG
>CM074929.1:1122062-1138657 GCA_037576815.1 Pangasius larnaudii
ATGTTGTGTGTATTTTTAAAACCGTTTTTTCCTCAAAATCTTTTTTTTTTTCTATATCCAGAACCTAAAACTTCTAGATGACGTGCATTCATGAAATTGTACATCTTCAGGAATCATCCAGAAGAATTGTGATTATTGTTGGATTTCCATTAGATTAATTTTTTTTTTTTAAATGTCATTTTTTTTTAAAATAACAAAACCTTAAAACCTTTCTGACTGAACAATTACCAAAAGATTTTTCCATCAAACTGTTCTGTAAAAGTCTCTCTTGAGAGTCTTCACAGTGAGATTTATGAATATTTGAATCCTAACAACATTAAATTAAGATAAGATAGATTTTATTGGCATATTTAACTAGACAAAGCCTCATTTGCATAATGAAATCTATAGTTTTGTTGAATTCTCGATACGTGTAAGAATATCGGCAAACATCGGCATTCATTTTAGCCTATTCACCTGTTGTGTCTTGCCTTAAACACTCCATAATTAATAATTAATAAAGTCCAGGGGTGTGAATCGTAGCATCCTTGTAAGAGTAGCGATCCCTCTGTCTTACACAGTCGAGGAAAGAGATTGCGGATGAGATGTTGTGTGATGTGTAAGAATTGTGCGTTGATTTAGTTCATACAGACCGAAGCTGGTACTAGAGAAACTGGCACTAATGAAGTAAACGTGTGCTGCTTCGGGCTGCAGTGCAGAATCACGTATTTTGTGACAACGCTGCCGCCTACAGTTTTAGGTTTGCAAACAGTGGTGTGATCTGCACCTCTCTGAGAAGCACTGCATTCCTTCTTTCTTTGCTCGAAAGACCCTAAACAGTGAAAAGTCTTTTTAACCCCTAACCCTAACCCTGCTGAATTCTCGATTCTGATTGGTCAGAAGAGAAGCTGTCGATGAATACTTACAACTGCTAAGTGATAACAGGAACTGACGTCTCTCACAGACGTCCCACAACATCAACTGTGACTAAAAACAGATTTCTTTTTTTTTAAAAAAAAAAAAAAAAAAGCATAATGTGTTGATCATTTATAAATGAAAAAGTGTAATCGTTGACAAATGGCTGTGGTGTAAGAGGAATAAAACACTTCAGGATGAGCTGCTATTAGAAATTAATTAACTTTTTCTGATGGTAATCGTAATTCACAACGTCATCATCATTGATTATTTGCCTATAACAGAATGTCTACAAGTGTTGAATTTCTTTATAGGGACAGCGCTGAGTTATTATACCGAGTTCTTAACACTGATATAATGAAAACATTATTAATAGAGTTTTCACCGTATGCCTGTTTCAGTTCTAGATGTTTTCTGTAACTAATAATTCAATAAAATAAAATTACACTCAATACAAACAATAGAAGAAACTATTTATCTTCATTCAAGCAAAAAAAAAAAAAAAACTGTCAGAAATAAACCTCAAACTTATTTCTCTCAGAAATAAACCTCAAACTTATTTCTCTCAGAAATAAACCTCAAACTTATTCCTATTATGCAAAAAAAAAAAAAAAAAAAGACCTCTGTTGTTGTTCCTGACCATGCCCTGTTTCCCTGGTGTATAAACATGAGATTGTACACATGCAATCCATTACCATGGGGCAAAACTAAAGAACAGAGACAGACTGCAGTCTTGACTGGAGGCCATTTTGAAAAGCAATCGCATTACATCATCATTATTGTCACCATTATGCCATAATTATAATTGTCATAACTCTCGTTTAGTTCAAATTGTATTACCAGAGAGAGAGAGAGAGAGAGAGAGAGAGAGAGAGAGAGGGAGAGAGGGAGAGAGAAAGAGAATGAGAGAGACAGAGAGACATTGTGATAGACAGAGAAAGACAGAGAGAGAAAGAGAGACAGAGAGAGAGAGACATTGATAGACAGATAGACAGAGAGAGAGACACAGAGAGAGAGACATATTGATAGACAGACAGAGGGAGAGAGAGGGAGAGACAAAGAGACAGATAGAGAGAGACATTGATAGACAGATAGAGAGAGAGAGAGAGAGAGAGAGAGAGAGAAAATGAGAGAGACAGAGAGAGAGAGAGAGAGAAAATGAGAGAGACAGAGAGACATAGTGATAGACAGAGAAAGACAGAGAGAGAAAGAGACAGATAGAGAGAGACATTGATAGACAGGTAGAGAGAGAGAGAGAGAGAGAGAAAATGAGAGAGACAGAGAGACATAGTGATAGAGAAAGACAGAGAGAGAGAAAGAGAGTGATAGACAGAGACAGAGAGAGACATATTGATAGACAGACAGAGAGAAAGAGAATGAGAGAGACAGAGAGACATAGTGATAGACAGAGACAGACATAGAGAGAGAGAGACATATTGATAGACAGATAGAGAGAGAGAGGGAGAGGGAGAGAGAGACGTGGGGTGGGGGTGGAGACATTACTACATTACATCACTGGGTTCAGAGAGTACAAACCTCTCTCTCACACACACCTTCTTTCCTCTTGCTTGAACTCTTGCTGTGTTTTACATCAGGGATTCTCAAGCTTTTTTATTTTCAGCCTGAGGCCAAAAAAACCTCCACAACCCCCTCAGTTTAATCAACATAATCCTGTATACTTAACTATTCAGATATTAGGCTCATTATTTAAATGTCTGCTATAATTAACAGCCGTGTGAACTGGAACTTCGACTCACCTCGGAAGTGGGAGGTCAGAACTCAAACTGCGTTTCGAGCTACAAAGTGGGGAAAAAAACGTGGACGCCTTCACGCTGGTCTTGTGTTAGTTAGCAAGAATCTAGCTAGCTAATTTGTCATGAGTGATGTATATTCGCCTCCTCAAAGCACTGAACTGTATAGTCAGAGTCCGAGATGAATACATCCGTATGCTGATTGCGGTAAAGCAAATACTAATATATACAGAGTAACACATTTAAAGTTAAGAGGTGCTTGTTTATGCTTGATGACGTGAGCAGCCATGTTGATTTGACGTAACTCACTGAACTCGGAGTTGAGGAGACCTTCCTGAGTTTCCGAGCAGGAATTCCGAGTTGAAATGGTGTTTTCTTTGTTTTTTTTTTTCTAGTCGGAGGTAGGAGTTTTGGTTTAAGTCAAATGCGGCATTTATTCCTGAAGTCTAATGGGCGTTATTTAACAAAGAAAACTGTATAATTGTATAAATGTATAGTTCATGTGGTGAAAGTTTTATGTATGAAGAAAGGCTGGTGAAAGGAAGTATGACGTGTTGTTCGTTAATAAATAATAAATTGTAACTGTTGTCAAATTGCTGTGGTATGAAATGAATAAAACACTTTGAGACGTGTTGTTTCGGGAAAATAATCCACTACATTGTGTTTTATTCGTTACTTAATTCTAGTGATATGATAATAAGGCTTATAACTAGAAGGAATCAATAAAGAATATATACAAGATATTTGATAATCGCTGTAACTAAATAAAAAAATAAATACAATTTTTAAATATTGAACCGTGGGCTAAGTTGCATTTGGGAGCCTCTTCATTTAAACACTCACACAAACACACACACACACACACACACACACACACACACACACACAACATGCTCATTCCTGCAGCAACTACACTGCTGCTGGCCCCACGGTTGCTATGGCAACGCGGCACAACACAGACACTGCCTGGTCTGCTTACATCATTCGCACCATATAATGCTCATGCCGTTTACTCCCTAAGCACCTTTTAATCTCTTATAACATTCTCTTCTTTATCTCTCTCGAACACACATTCGTGTTCAGATACTGTCGGATAAGAGTGTTTTCAGAATGCTGTCATAGATTATTGCATTTGCATTTATTAAATTCATGCTTGTACGCGAAGCAGCGGGTCAGACTACAAGCGATGGTCTTGTTGAAGAAGAACACTTGCCTGCAATGGGGGTTTAGTTGATCTTCAGTAACCCGCTTTATCCTGGTCAGGGTCACTGCAGATCCAGGAATACACCCTGGATGGGACGCCAATCCACTGCATCTCCATGCGTGTTTCTTGGAGGAGGGAGGAAACCAGAGAACACAGAGGAAACCCACATGGGGAGAACATACATAGATAGATACAGAAACGCCACACAGAAAGATACAGAAGATGCAGAAACGCCACACAGATAGTAACCCGAGCTCAGGATTGCTCACTGAGAGAGAGAGAGAGAGAGAGAGAGAGAGAGAGAGAGAGAGAGAGAGGGAGAAGAATCCAGGAAGTAACTGCAGTGTACTTCACTAATGATAGTGGAAATAGTAAAAGTTCAAACAAGACGTTTCAGATAAAAGTCCTCCATCAGCCGTGCAAGCAACGTGCTCCTGAGGCTGAGCTCGTTGTTGTAATAATTATTCTCAAGACACGAGCTTCATTCCAAAGTTCTGAGAGTCTGGGTGAACTCTTTCTCCTTCTACATCCTACATCTCCACACTGCTCACTTCGCTGCTCCCATAACAACAACGAGCGATGCAAACCGAGGTGCCATGAATGAATGATATGTATCTGAAGTATCTCACCGCTGGTAAGGAGAAAGCCAGTGTCCTCTTGGTTTCTCCGGCTCTTGCAGGTGGTGTACGAGAAGTGTTGAGGGCCAAAAAAAGAAAAAAAAAGAAAAAAATCCTTTAGAGCCTGTGATTGTAGTGACAATGTTAATAAACTAACATCTAGGACAGAAGAAGCATAGTTACCGATCATTTAATTCACTCCTGATGAGCTGTTTTGAGACGGATGAAGGTTCCTTAGATAAGGAAAGCAGTCTCTGGGTCATCCTGTAGAATGGATGGATGGATGGATGGATAGATAGATAGACAGATAGATCAAATCAAGAGTGGTTTATTTGTCATTTGCACAGGTACACTGGTTATACTGAGCATTGAAATGCTTGTGATGAGGCTCAGATACAGATACTGACGGGTCCGAATGCTGTCTATGGTGCAGCGGTAGAAGTTTGACATGATGTCAGAGGAAATGCCAAACCTCTTAAACTTCCACAAAAAGTAGAGCTGCTGACGAGCTTCTCTCACAACTGTGTCTGTGTGGAGGCTCCAGGAGAGATCCTCAAAGATGTGGACACCAAGGAACTTGTAGATCTTAACTCTCTCTCCACCTCCATCCCACTGATGTAGACAGGAGCGTGAACCCATCTCTGTGACTTCCTGTAGTCCACAATCATCTCCTTGGTCTTGCTGAGATTCAGAGAGAGACTGTCGTCATCACACCATGCTGAAAGTGCTCAGACCTCCTCTCTGTAGAACGTCCCAGGATGGATGTATCATCAGCAAAGTTGAAGGTGATGTTGGAGCTTTGCTTAGCAGAGCGGTAGAGGTCTGCTCCCGAAAAACTCACGGCTTTCGGGTTGATTTTTCATGAATAGCTTCGGGTAAAGGTCGGGTTTGTAGCTAAATTTTTAAAAAAGTATTTTAAATATTAATAAATATATTTAACGCAACTTGTTGTGTGCATGTGCTCCCGCTCCTGCACGCGCTCCTTCTGTCACAACACGGCAGACAGCACACACACTGCGTGAGTGAATTTAGCTAGTTAGCAAGCTGTGCACAATGAGTGAGATAAAGCAAAAATTTATTAAGGGAGAACTTATTAAAGTGCCAGTGGAAGAAGTATGACTTGTCGTTACAACTAATAAAGAGCTCAGCCGCTCTACATTTCATTCCTCTAAAGACTGCTAATCTTTCTTACATATAGTCTACCAGATTTTATTTTACTTTACATATTTTTTATTTTTTTATGTATCACTGTTTCACCGTAGGATGAGTCACTAAGGAAAAACATTTCACTACGTTACATCACATGTAATATGTAGGTGACAAACAAAGAACCTTGAACCTTGAACATTATGTGCAGTGTAAGGCTTGCAAAGCTGTTTTGTTGTTGTTGTTTTTGTTGTTGTTGTTTGTTTTTTATGCGAAGCAAAGTTTCATAACTGGTACATTTTCTTTCGCTCTTGTGTGCTAATGTGTGCCTTGATGAAACCGTGTTCGGTCGCATGTCTTGCATGCAATCCTGAAATACCGGATATTGCAAAACGTTATTCATCGTCAGAAACCGATTTCAGGTCCGGGTCGGGTTCGGTCTTAAAATTTAGCAGTACCAGAAGGGCCGGGTCGAGTCGGGTCAAACCATCTCGGGTACGCTTCGGGTTTGGGGCTTTAAACTGACCTCTACACAGCAGTCGTAGTGACCAGGGAGTACAAGAGGGAGCTAAACACACATCCCTGTGGGACACCTGTGCTGAGTGTGTGCCTAATATATTAATATTACTACTTAATATCTCTTAATATTTCATATATATTCATATATTCTGCTCATAAAACCCATTTCAGATGTGACTGTTGGGAGTACTAACTATAAAAGTCCTCCTAGAGACAATAAAATATTGTTTGTTTGTTTGTTTTTGTCCAGAAAGCACAGAGGCGCTGTTTTGTAAAGTCACGCTAAGCTAAGCTAGATGAAGCTAAGCTGGGCGAGCCACCATTTCGCTTTGTTTACTTCCGGTATGGCGCTGATGAAATGATAGGAAACCTCGCCAGGCTAAAAGGACGTGTGTAGCAGAAGTGAGACGCATTTCGGGTGAAATAACCAGGAGTCAGGAGCTGGAAGGAGCCACAGCAGACGGCTTTAAGCTCTGCGCGACTCTGAGAGGAGTTTCAGCCTGACACACGGTAAACTACTGCTACTGCTACTTGAAACCGGAAACCGGAACTACTTTCCCAAGTTTTTCAGTCGTACACTATTTTCATTCGAGACCGTTTAAAGCTTGTGTAACAAATATTTATTTCCTTAAACTGTCACTGTCCAGTGCCTTCGCTGTAAAACAGCCCTGACAGCTCATGCGCAGTTACTGATATATTCATTAACATGTCCTATGATTAAAGGAAAACTCCACCGAGAAACACATGCAGTAGATTTATTAAGGAACTAGTTCTGATTTGTTTAATAGTTTAATGACTGTGGTGATATTTTGCCCTGGTGACGCTGTGTTTTCATTATACGTGTGTCATATGTGCCGCGCTGACGTCACACGGCGACACTGTTATTGCTTTTAAGAAGGAGAAAACAACTTGGATTGATTTTCAGCAGCATCCAAGATTTATTTTATAATAACATTCTGAGATGTTTTTTTTTTTTTTGGTTTCAGCGTCTTTCACGGACTAATTGTTGGTCTAATATCACGTTCTGCGTTACCCATAATGCATTTCGACTTCATCTGTACCTAAGAGCGCGATGTGGCAGATGCGGCGGCGCTTTAGTCCTTTAAGTCCGTACCCGTTTCGTCGTCTGTACACTCTGCTCAAGCACCCAAAGCTTCATCGTTCACGCTTAATACCGCTGGATTTCTCATTAACGTGATATTGAACGTCGCTGGAAAAGGGTGGCCGAGAAAAGACAAGTGAATGTTGAGATGTTTCAGGATGAAAAAAAGAATAAAAACATCAGTCGGTCAGTTTGTTAAAGGAGGAGTAACCATATTTTATCATATTTTATTTTCAGTATTGTAATATTTGTGACTTTGTTGTGATTATTATTTTGTCTCTGTGGAAAAAAATGTGCATTTTTGCTTGGATATTGTGGGGGGAATTGGAGAATCTGTGTCTGAATGCTCCACATTTGAGCTTGTATTGGGATGATTCTTTTGTGTGTGTGTGTGTGTGTGTGTGTGTGTGTGTAGGACCCTCATTTACTCTCAGGGCATTCTGTGGTTTGAGCAGTGCTCAGTCAGGGCATTCTTAACATTCTCAAACCCTCACAGTAAGCTGGGTGTATTTTCATCTCTGTTCCGCGTTGTTTCCGCTGCCCTTTTGCCCTGGATGTCAGTGTTGTGCCTGCATTGCATGTGTTTGTGTGTGTGTGTGTGTGTGTGTGTGTATGTGTGTGAGACCTGTGTAGGAGTTTGGGATGATGCTTGGTATGTGCCAAACACAGAAAACATCTGGTGGATTGAAAAAGAAAAAAAAAAAAAAACTGGCAGAAATTCCAGGCTTCTTTGTGTGTGTGTGTGTGTGTGTGTGTGTGTGTAATTAAAGAAATACACATACTTTTTTTTTATCAATTTATAGTTACATTTTATGTCACGGAATATGTGAAAAACAAGCTAGTTCCTGTTATCACTCGCATAGTAACAGAACAATCGTTCTTTCTCCAGCCTCGATGTTTTTCCCCTCTCTCTTTCTTGCAGTTATTAAGACAAAAAAAAAAAAAAAACACAGATGATGCGGAAAACTGAAGTTACTGATACTGGAGACTCCTTCCAAAAATGCCAAATAGACATCTTAGAGAAAACGTTACCGCCATACACGCTTCTAGAAAAATGAATCGGCGCCTTCTGACCGATCAGAATGGAGCATTCAGCAGCGCTGTGGTGTAATAATGCAGCGCACGTTTGTGTGTGTGTGTGTGTGTGTGTGTGTGTGTTTCAGATGCGTACCAGACAGCGAGGATTTTCTCTTGGCCTGCTCTTGCTGGCGTCTCAGGTGTTCCAGATCGGCACGGACAACATCCCTCCTGCTACACTAGCGACGCTCGGCCTCAATGTCTACCTCTTCCTGTTTCCTGTCAAGCCCCTCTTACAGGTAGTGCATAAGACACAGAGCTACGAATAGACAGACAGAACAGTGTGAGAGAAGAGAATAAAGTGCACTGATTACACCTTACTTCCATTTGCAGATAGTTTTGAGTGACATGACATGACGTGTGTGTGTGTGTGTGTGTGTGTGTGTGTTCAGACGTGTGTGAGCGTACAGCATGCATACTGGGATGGAGACTGGCATCGCCTCCTGTTCTCTCCTCTTCACCACGTCGATGATTGGCACCTCTACTTCAACATGCTCTCCTTCCTCTGGAAAGGCATCAACCTGGAGCGCAGGCTCGGCACCGCCTGGTTCGCCTACCTCCTGTCCGTCTTCTCTCTGCTTACCGGATTGGTCTATCTGCTCCTGGAGGCGGGGCTAACGGAGCTCATGGACGATTCCTCCTTCAGCAGGCAGTGCGCTGTAGGGTTTTCGGGTCAGTACTCGTGTCTGCTTGTTCAATTTAACCTTCATGTTAAGATTCGGGATATTTGCAGGAAATCTACTGGCTGTTTATCGTCTGTCGTAGGTGTTCTCTTCGGGCTGAAAGTTGTAAACAATCATTATAACCCGGGCGGGGTCAAATACATCATGGGGTTTCCTGTAGCCAAACGCTACGCCTGCTGGGTGGAGCTAGTCCTCATTCACATCCTGAACCCAGGGTAAGACACACACACACACACACACACACACACACACACACACACACACACACAGTGTGGTCCTTCCTGGGGTATAAACGTGAGGTTGTGCACATGTATAACGCTGTTGTCATCCACTATCTATGTAAATCCAGTAAGTTCTAGGAAAAGAGTCCACACCCGACCTGAAGCAGAGTCATCGTTGCGTCTCAGACGTTGATTATTTTCCTATAACAGCGCAGCCCTTCGTATTCTGTTCCTTTCACACCACAGTGATTTGCCAACGATTATCATTTAATGTTGAGGAATGTCCATGAAACAAGTTCGCTCATGTTATCACTAAGGGTTGTAGTCGTTCCCTCACCTCACCTCATCAGTGTGTGTGTGTGTGTGTGTGTGTGTGTGTGTGTGAGAGAGAGAGAGAGAGAGACCCTGTGTTTTTGTGCGTTTTGTAATTATAACCTTCCAGACCTTTGTTCAGTGAGAACATTTTGTGTGGGAGTGTTTCTCTGTGTCTCAATGTATAATTACAGTATATCATTGTGAAGCATGCGAGGGTCAGTGCACATGCAGGTAGCAACTTGTATACACACACACACACACACACACACACACACACTCATACACTCTCTCTTTCTGTGTCTCTCTGCAGGACGTCGTTTGTTGGGCACCTGTCTGGTATATTGGTGGGGCTTCTCTACACTACTGGTCCCCTCAAAACACTTATGAAAACATGTGCAGGTGAGACTGTGTGTGTGTGTGTGTGTGTGTGTGTGTGTGTTGTGCCCTGCACAATATTTGCCACCCTTCATGAATATCACATGTATAAACATAATTGTGTAAATTCAAATTCAAATTACACACAATAATTGAACGTTTGCACTCAAATGCCAGGAGAAAGCGTTCATCTTTGCTCCCCACTGTTCACACTTTTTCAGCGTCATGTTTGACTTGTCACAGCAACGATGACGCAGTGACCCCGCCCCCTAGCTCCTGACATTTCCAGATCGTTGTTTTCTGGCCCCAGAATGGAACCGTTGTCGCAGGCCAACATCAGCACCCACATCATGTGAATGGAAAAGCCACCATAGTAACCCGTTTTATTTACAACCCCGTAAACAAATCTGCTTTGGTCCCACAGGTTTTGTAAGTGGTCATGGAAACTATGGCAGGCCTCGCACGTACTATAACTCGTCAGGTAAGAGCTTGAGCCCTAATGCATTTGCTTTTGATATGAATTCTTAATAATTCTACTCAGTCAGGAATGACACTGTATAGTATGTTAGAACACACTACAGTACTTAGTAGCGATAAACTTTTCTGCGTTTTGTGTACAAGCTGTGCATTTTAATGTTCGACTACTCACTCTGGTATGAGTTATGGCTCCAAAATTCACCAAAAGAGCTGTCCTTCCCCCACAAACACTTCAGATGAGCCAATCGGGATATGAAAATGGAATGATTGACAGTTGCATCTGATATTAACTGACCCCCTGGAAACCCCGCCCCATCTTAGATTAGCCATTTTTGGTCGATGCGTTTGTCTCGAATCATTTTCTTGCTTGACGCGGCGCCCTGGCTTTCTGCCAAAGGAAAATGAAACCCATTAGACAAGCAATTTGTAAAAGGACAATATTAATTGTACTATGTTATGTTTTTTTTTTTTTTTTACTGTTCACTTCAATTCATTGTCCTTCATTTCACCACGCTCTGATCCTTCGGAAGGGCTCTGTGTGTCATTTCTCTTTAAGGTTGTCAGGTTAGGGTTTTCCATATTCCAGACCAGGATGTATTTTTGGATTTCATTTTGTGCAGGTTACAGTGGATATGGAATTCCCTACACGCCAGACACACCTCCCTACGACAGGCAGGGTCCCTATAACAGAGTCGATCCATCGGCACCCCCTCAGCACCCTTACACGGCTGGTCTGTCGGAGCAGGAGCAGTTCGAGGCAGCCATTAGGGCCAGCCTGCAAGAGCAAGGTGAGAGGTTTTATGGGTTTAAACACTTCAATAAAAAAAAACACAAGCGATTCACTGGGACATTGTTTTTGATGACGGTTCATTCAAGCTGATTGTTAGCCAAACAAGTTGGCATAAGTTTATCTAGCTGAATGGATCACCAGTTGTTAATCAGATTATAGGTCATGAGGGATATATGAGGGCTGCACCGGTTAAACTATTTCAGATACAGTGGCTTTCAAAAGTATTCAACCCCCTTAAAAGTCATCAGATTCGACTGTATTACAAATGACACTTACACAGATTGTTCCAGCAGTATTTTATTCCAAACCAATATGCGCTTTCAAAGTCAAAATTTGTGTCAAAATTAAAAAGCAGATAACTGAAAATGCTGCTTGCATAAGTATTCGACCCCTTCAGACCAATACCTTTTGCTGCAGTAACAGCGTTAAGTATGTTGGGGTAAGTTCCTACCAGCTTTGGGAGTGATTTTCACCCATTTATCCTGGCAGATTTGCTCCACGTTCTTCAGGTTGTTTGGATGATGTTTGTTGTCTGCAGGTCTCAAACAGTGCCACAGATTCTCAATAGGATTCAGATCTGGACTTTGACGTGGCCACTGTAAAACATTCACCTTTTTGCTTTTAACCACTCCTGTGTTGCTTTGGCCTTGTGTTTGCGGTCGTTGTCCTCCTTGCTGAAAGGTGACGTTTCTCCCAGACTGAAGCACGTTCTCCTGTAATATCCCCCTGTACTTTGCTCCATCCATTCACCCTTCAGTTTTAAAGGAGTTGCCTTGCCACCTTCAGTTATCTCCATGCATCTGCCGTTCCGAGTTCTGAAACCCGGTTTCATGGATATTGTGTGTTGCCATAATATGGTTTGTTTACGAATGACTCTTTTAGTGGGTCACTAAGGGGGACGAATTAGCATTCACATTTGCCATGCAGTTCAGTGAGGTTTAATTCGGTCCAGACTGAACATTTTCAGCAGTTCGGTGTGAGTAGTAGTGTTAAGCTGGTAGATCAGGCCACACATTTGGCCAAACTGTGCAACTGAACAAATCCTTTAACTGAACAGACTCAAGAATTTGCACATTAGCTATATCAGAGAAGGGTGCCTAAAAGTAGATGGTCCGGTTCCTGTTTCAGAGACAACGATCTAATGCCTCCTGGGCCCTTGTGCCAAAGACCTGTCCAGCTACTAGTGGCAGGTGGCACAGCTTGTTTTTCTAGACTTGCAACAGTATTGGTGCAAGCCAGCTTGCATTAAATAATCGTTTTAATCCAGCGCACATCATTGCTATGTCTCCCACTGCTTGGAGTAACCTGTAGGATGTCTGTACCCACTGCACCTGGAGTTAAGGGCATTGTCTCATTAAAGGCCAGGAGCAACTGTTCGAGACACAACCCACATTTGCCAAAGCCTCAAACGATTTGCGAGCCATATTCAGTTTCGTGCCTGACAGGTTTATGCACCAGGCTTCGTCAACCAGAACTAAGACCACTGGTGTCTGCGTCTATGGTATCTGCATAAACCTCAATGTTAAAGCTCCTGCATTTTCCCTTGCACTTAAGTGCCCTTTTGAGAGAGCATAAGGACACCTTTACTAAAGTTAATACCTTGTGGGAGAACCCAGTCACTTGCTCGGCTGACTACCATGAAATGGGTTAGGCATTTGATCAGACAACAGTGAAAGGATTAGAGCAGATTTTTAAAAAATAGGATAAAAATAAAATACTATAATCATCTAAAAATGAATTGTTTTGGTAGTTGTAGTGCCAAAATTTCGAAATGTGACCTTCAAGTAATGCTTGTCCAAAAAAACCGAGCGTTTGTTAGAACATAAGTTTGTGTTTGCTGCCACCTAGAGGCCATATAGAAGACTGACCAAGTGTTTAAATGTGTGTCCCGCAGGACGGCGTGCCCACCGCAGACCACCGTATGGGTTCAGTGCCAACTCTGAGCCCAACTTGGAGGAAATACGTCAGCGCCGACTTCAGAGGTTTGACAGTTAAAATAAAAAAGTAAAAACCTTTTTAAAGCTTTTAACCTTTAAAGATAAATGTTTACAGCAACGTTTCAGAAGCACAGGAGGGTTCTCTCAGGATCGCTAATGTCTCACTGATGGACACTAAAAAATCTGTTTGCAGTATCAAAGTATGCAATAATATTATTACAATGCAATGTATTACCAACTTTTCTTTATTGTCACATATCGCTTTCATTTGCACTTTCAGACTAGTAACACCTTGTAATTGAAAATCCTTTAAAGATGTTTCTGTCTAGAAACCTGGCCTTTATTCATCCGCTATGAAGTTAAGTGGCTTTGATCAATTTTGTTTATATGTACTCATATAAGCCATTGTAAATAATTGTAGATAAACATTATCTCTTATGAGTCTTAATAATTTGCACTATGAAGTGTAAGATGTCTCCAAAGGCTTGACTAAGCTGTTTTGCTGGCTGTCTTCTTTTTTTGATGAAAGGTTATTTTTGTAAATAAATCCTACATTTTGAGATGTACCTCAACCTGAGTAAGGTCCTTTTTTCCCCCCACATATTTATTTCTCAATTAGTCTCTGAGCCGAAGCTCTAACTGTTTTGAAAGTGGTCTCCTTGCAGCATGGGAGTGTTTACTTTTTCTGCCAAAACTTTGATTTCTCTGCATTTCTTTCTAAAATATATAACCTAATAAAATCTAATTAGACATTACTCAACAAACCGAGCTAAGTGAATGAATCGGCGATTATTTCCCCACTAGTGTTAGCATGAACAGAGATCTCTGGAGTGAAGGGACGATGATGAGGCTTGTGTTTCAATGCAAGCAAGTGACTTTTGCGTCAGGCGATGAGACGGAGGCTGATGTGGATGACGCTGATAATCAAAGTGAGATAATCCAAACAACACAGCATTTACCTGGATGTGAAGATCTTCTCTTTGCAGAACAGGTCAAGCTGGGACAGGGCTTAGGTCAGGGCTTTGACCAGGCCACTCCAGAACATCCACCTTTCTAGCAAGCTGTTTTATAGTAGCTTTGGCCCTGTGCTTGAGGTCATTATCTGCTTGGCTTTATCCATCCTTCTGTCAATCTTGATAAGTTCCCCAGTCCCTGCAGACGAGAGACATCCCTACACCGTTATGCTGCCACCACCATGCTTCGCAGTCAGGATGGTGTTGCTTTGGTGTTGGATGAATTACAGCTGAGTAAACACGCTCTGTCTCTTTAGAATTGATCGATGTGTGGTGGTGATATTGTTTACAAATGTCAGCATGTTTTGGAGTACTAATGAGGACTGCACTGTCCTGAGTAGTTTGAAATCAATATTCTGAAACTTGGCCAAAAATCCTAAAGACCAGGTCGCAAAAGTGTTTCACATATGATGCAGATTATCACAAATTGCCACAAATTGGGTGTGGCTAAATGGTTAAAAAAAAAAAAAAGCATCCCTTTTTTTTTTTTTTTTAAAGTTTCAAGCTAAAAAATAAATTTCACTTAATTTTCCAGGAGATGTGCTCGGTATTGTGTGCACAAACAGATATTTCAGTTCCAGGTTGTATCGCTACAAAATGTGGAAAATTTGAAGGGGGTGAATACTTATGCAAGGTGGTGTAATATACATAAAAACAATCCAAAACAGATGCAATTTGGGACAGTTATGGTGTTTTTACTTGCTAGTCCATACCTGTGTTATTATACTGATGATCATAGGTGACTAAAACTACTGAAAGGGAACAAAAGTATAAACAAAAAGAAGAAAAATCAGTGATTTAAACTGGATGTTGATGAAGGCAGAAAAAGCACACGTTGGAATTTTTCTTCAGTTTGGCTTTAGGACAGTAATGCAGCCTGATAGCTATGGAGGTGATCCTGAGCTTGGGTTCCTGTCTGTGTGGACGTTTGCATGTTCTCCCAGTGTCTGTGTGGGTTTCCTGCAGGTTCCTCTGGGTTCTCCGGTTTTCTCCAACCTTCTACAAACATGGCAGGAGGTGAATGAGCTGCACTAAATTGCCCTTCGGTGTGAATGAGTGTGTGAGCGTGTGTGTGCTGTCCTGCAATGAATGAACTGCCGTTGCGTCCAGGGTGTTTTCCCGCCTCACACTCGGTGTCCCTGTGATAGGCCTGGGATCCACCACCACCACCACCACCACCACCACCCTGACCAGCTTACTGAAGATGAATAAATAAATAGACAACAGATTTAGAGCTAAATATCCTAACATTTAAAAGCAGGCGTTTTTTTTCCCAATTGAATTTTAAACCCTGCCAAATTTGACTTTCATTGAATTTATCTAATATTTAAATTATTTAAAAAATTCGGCAGATTTCTAGACAATTTTTACTTTTTTTTTTTTTTTTTACTAGCAGACAATTTTGCTTACTTCAAGCATTTATGTCTAGAATGAAGCAACATACAGTATTTACAGGAACTGAAGCATCGATGAGCATCAACATTCTGACCTGAAATGAACGTCAACGAGAACCAAAACAAAATAACAAAATCACACAAGATGGATCTCAGGACTCAGTATCTTTTATTGGAACTGCAGTGACCGCTAATTGGTTACCTTGCACAAGAAAGAAATACAAATACTCATGCTAACAAACAAACAAACAAACAAAAAACGTAATAAAATCTTAGTGCTGGCTGAACAGTGTTTCTGCTAGTGTCGTTCTAATGCTGTGACTCTGACCTGGACGGCTTTCCACGAAATGTCCACTTCCTGAACGTCCACAGGTGTGTGTTTGGTATCCACGTGGTTACGAGTCCAACAGTACTGATAATCTGTGATGTTTAACGTGTTTAACGTGAGTTATCGTCACTACTTTCGTCTGTAAGATGAAGCTGGTGAGGGAAAGGCGATATGTTCATAGCTGGTGTAACGTAAGTGAGGATGTAACGTAAGTATAAATGTAAATATACACAAGAAGTTTCCTCATACACCAGAACTTTTAGCATGCTGCTCACTATCGCTAGTTTCTTCTTTTACCTGAGCACGGATCCCGAGCTAGCCAAAGTTCTGCTGATGAATGCAGCTAGAATACTGTTCACTAGACACTAAGGATAGCTAGAGTAGCTAGAAAGGCTGGCTTAGTGGCTAGCAAGTTAGCAAAGTAGTAGCGTAAGCTAAAACATTTCCTGTGATGTCACATCGTTTTAGCTAGCTTCTGACAAATTATTTAGACTCCTAATACGTTTCTGGAATTCCATAATGGTCAAAGCGGCAATTCTGAGTATTTTTCATTTGACATACCATACATTAAAGCATTTTAGTGAATTACCAATCATTACTTTGTAGATTAGATTAGCATATGTGTCAACTGAATTCCACTAAAGCGATGTCTGGCTTACTTACTAGCTGGGAATAAGCATTATAAGCTAATCTTCAATAAATGGGTCTTATCGATAGATTGTGCAGTGTTGAAATAATGAGATGCATCAACA
>CM074929.1:1141450-1169692 GCA_037576815.1 Pangasius larnaudii
CCGTTGCACCCAGATGAGGATGGGTTCCCTTTTGAGTCTGGTTCCTCTCAAGGTTTCTTCCTCATGAAGTCTCAGGGGGTTTTTCCTTGCCACCGTTGCCTCTGGCTCATTCTTTAGGATAAATTCATGTATTTACAATATAATTTTTGAATCCATTTACTTCTGTAAAGCTGCCATTGTCCATTGTTAAAAGCGCTATACAAATAAAATTGAAATGAATTGAATTGAACATGCACATTTGGTGTGATTGGTCAGGTTTCCACATTATCCTATTCTCAGACACGCTCAATTCCCTATTCCCTATTCCATACTCCACATACACACTAACACAAACGATCAGACTAACCATAAGGAATGAATATCCAATCCAGAGGCTCCTCCAATTTGGCGGGCACTGGGGTATGAATGTGTCCTGGCTGTGAATGGCAATGGCCGCTGATGGAGCCTCACACACCACACACCTGCTGATGAGTGGCCGGATCTCCGGCCCAGACACAGGCGAGTTGGATACTCGAGCAGTGGTGGCAAGCCAATAGGATTTGTCATTGCGGTTGGAATAGTGGCAGGCATGCAGGTTGCAGCGTGAAAAGGGCATAGTGCTGAACATACGCATACACGAACCACCCTGACCTAAGACACACACATAAAACCCACAGACAGGGAGAAAATGAAACTGAAATAGTGGTGTAGGTCAGGGATCGCGTGTTAGAATTAGAAACAGTACTAGTTAAAACACAGTTTAGTAGAAGTATCTACATCTGCTGTGTTTGATACCTAGGTCTTGTGTGTGAGCTTTCTCTTGCCCCTCCAGGTACAGTAGGCTATATCCGTCCCACAGCTTGGACATATTTCGAGGACACACAGGTACAACTGTTGATTGGCTGTGGATGACCAATAGGAAGCCAGAGTTGAACCTCTCAGAGGGGCCAGGAGGACCTTCATCCCCTGGAGGTCCTTGTTTGCCTAGAGAGAGAGAGAGAGACAGAGAGAGATTGCAGATTTAGATTAATCTTACTACCCCTTGCAATGTTAATAACATTTAACACCTGAAAACCTGTTGATTTGTTGAAATTCTTGGCCTTGGCACAAAGCAGTACATTTGGCAGAAATCCAGAACTTGATGCTATCGCCACCATGCTTCACTGTAGGGATGCTTTTCATCAGCAGGGACTGGGAATCTTCATCCAAGATGGATGAAGCCAAACACATTGCAATTCTAGAAAAAACTGTTCCAGTCTGCGAGATACTTGAGACTGGGGCAGAGGTTTCCCTGCACTGTAATGAAATGTATCACCTGAAAACATAACTTAGCCAGATCACTCAGTTATGCTGCTAGTCTAAGTAAATAAATGACACCTGACCTGACAGTAAGCACTACAGCACTTGTTGGAAATACTTGCTACTGTCTAATAGTGATTCAACCACACACATAGACACACCTTGCCTGCCTTGTAAACCTCTGGCACCCATCTCTCCTGGGTCTCCAGGATGTCCAGTATAGCCAGGTGGTCCAGGTTGACCATCCAACCCTTGATCTCCCACTGAGCCTTTTATCCCTGTGATCATGAGAAATTTAGTGAACATAAAGAATAAAAATGTGTATTTAAAAATGTAAATCTAGTAAAGTTACTGTGATAATAGGTGTAATCCTGATCAAGATTTTATTACTTTGTCTAGTAGAAGCTTTTAGATACAGCTATATGTAGTACCTTCTGCTTGTCTCATCAGCTAGAAAACGTTATACCAGCAGCTTGAACTCATACGAAACACTTTAAATTTTAATTATAGTTTAAATATACTACCCATAACTGAATTGCTTTTTTTGTATCCTCTAAAACATGTGAAGCCAGCCAACTGCATCTTTTCAAACTGCTGCTCATGCTGCATCACAGGGCAGCGTAACACACACACACACACACACACACACACACACACAGTGCTATCTGCCTTCTTCTGCATACATGAGCTCACAGATTGCCCGTGATTGCCTGGGGTCTCTCTGATTGACATGGGAGACAACACAGCCAATTTTAGTCTCTCGACTCCTTGTCATGGACGACAGGGAGTCTCAGAGGAAGCATGTGTCATCCTTCAACCTCCCCAGTCGTATGATAAGGGAGAGCAGGCTGGTGGGTGGGAGCTGGGAATTCGTCCATTTCTTTTTAATTTAAGATAAATGTGCTAGTTGGTCTATGTGCAAAGGCCAGGACCAAACAATAATCTCTGCAGCCCACACACCCAGGGACCCTTTTCTTTTTAATTACTAGTTAACTGTCATAAAAATGGACAAGCCAGGAGTCAAGCTTAAGTCGCATTGACTTCACAAAGATAAGCGTCAGTGCCATCCATAACTTAGTAAGTTGTTCTCTTTTCATGGCTTTACCAATAATTCATTCATAATGAGGTGCTTCCTTTGTCACCCACATCAAAAGCCTTTAAATATTCACCATCAAATGTTGAGGTATGCTAACTTTAAATTTAAATATTTATCAACAGCCCAACAGTGATATAATCAGGGTTGAGTAATTTATTACAATAAATTATAATATATTATTATTTATTATTTATAGTAAGAATGATGTGAGGCAAACTTTCATACTTAAATGCACATCTGAACAGCTGAATTTGTGATTTCTAGTTTTTTCCCCCTTTGCTTGTTTGTTTGTTTGTTTGTTTTAACATGTTTAATGTCTGTAATGCTTTACTGGCTTCATACTGCATTTTCTTTTAAATACAGAACTAATGTTTATTTCACATG
Source organism: Pangasius larnaudii (assembly GCA_037576815.1). NCBI lineage: Eukaryota > Metazoa > Chordata > Actinopteri > Siluriformes > Pangasiidae > Pangasius > Pangasius larnaudii. The sequence continues at coordinate 1,144,209 of CM074929.1, forward strand.
CACCTTCTCAATAATGACTGACATGACTGTCACGTATCGGCATGAATCTACAGTCTGGGCTACAAAGAAATCAGCCCAAGCCTCATTTCTTCATACCATCAAATCATGCATTGATTTGAACTATATATACACGTTTATGTGTGTGTGTGTGTGTGTGTGTGTGTGTGTGTGTGGATATACCTCTCAGCCCCTTACTGCCCTTAATTCCTGCAAGTCCTTGAAAGCCAGGGTCCCCAGGAGGCCCAGGAGGCCCAGGTGGACCTAGAAGCGGTCTGCCCTCCATATAAATAATTTCCCCTGCTGTTCCAGAAGAACCTAAATCCAAAGTGAGAGAGAAAGAGAGAGAGAATAAAGGAATGCATTTCTAAATTTAATCTATCAAACAAACTAGATTTTGTTTTTGTTTTAATGGTAGTTTAATTTTAGTAGTCATCACTGATGCAAACTAATAATAATAATAATAATAATAATAATTTCTCACCCCCATGTTGCTTTACAATTCGAATAAGAAATACAACGTCCACAAGTGTTTGAGTTGAAAGAAACGTATTTTGATTTAAAGTAATCATCATCTGACAGTGGTGATGCGACAGTCTTCGGAGTTTGCTATTAAAAGTGCTATACAAATAACCGGACACTGACGGACATAAAGTGACAAGCAACAATACAAATCTATCTTTGAACTCTGCCAAAACCCTGAGATTAAGACATGCAGTATTTAACAAGAGAACTTGAACATAAAAAAAAAACATATTAAGCACTAGTTTTCTGCTGGAATACCAATGAGTCCAAATGTGTTTCTTTATTTCTGTTTAAGGATGAGCCCTGACCTATATCTCCTTTTAGTCCTTTAGGGCCCTTGAACCCGGGGCTGCCATTTGCTCCTGGTAAGCCAGAAGGTCCAGGATCTCCAAGAAGCCCTAGGTCTCCTTTCTCACCTGATGACACAGACAATGCATCAAGCAATCCTGTATGTGTGGTTAGAAAAGTTACACAAACAACAAGCTTTTCTGATATGAGAGAGAAGAGTAATACAGTATGTTTCAATACTGAGACAAGCGACAATGTTTTCTCAGCTTATACTTTAAATCACTTCATTACCAATAATACTGCCATTATTTTATTAATTCGACAACACAAAATAGCAAATTAAGCAAAAATAGACTACATTTTCTGATTTCATGACCTTTACTTATTATAGTTTCTTGTGGCTTCATTAATTTGTGTGCACAATTAAACGCCTCAGTGTAAACTGTAAAATATATACAATGCTAAATCCTAGGATGTGCTAAATCCTATAAATTTGCTATGGAGCCATAAAGTACATACAAGTCATTTTAATAATTTGATGGGGAGTTCAGAAAATCTACTTAATGACTACACAAACCAGCTCTGCATGCAAACTGTCATAACTTTCGGGCTTAAGTAGCCGAATATGAATACGGTTCCTAATGATGTTCTTTACATATGCAGTTATTCACATATTTGTCAAAATACCTTTCTTTCCTTGGGGGCCTGAAACCCCCACCTGGCCAGGGGGACCACAATCACCTCTTCCTCCTTTAGCTCCAAGAAGACCTGATGTACCTGGGTCCCCCTCATCCCCCTGCACAGGTATTGCCAGGCCTGCCTGTCCCATAGGTCCCCTAAGTCCTAAAGCAGCCCAACAGATAAAAACAGCAAGACACTCTGTAATTGTGTAGATAGGTTGTTAGCAATACCATAAATGTTGACATAATATAGATATCACATAATATAGATATTTTAACACCCAGAATTTCCTAAATTGTTGTTGCCGAAAGTGAAAGTTAATAGCCTTCAATAATGAAAGAATAGTATTTAGTATGCTAATACTTAAGAGGTGTATGATGAGCGTTCTTTTGAAATCAGCACAGATTTAAACTCTAAGACAACCTTTTATACTTACAGTTAAATCCACGAAGTGCTGCATCAAAAATATCCTCATGCTAGTACAAATAGATCAGGGTCTAAGAATATCGCTTGGCTAAAACCCAATGTTTTTGGTTCTATTTCCTAATATGTAAACAAACTAGCAACCTAATATAAACTTTGGTTGAATGGCTGAATGCTGTAGAAGTCCTTATTTTGTCACATATACATTACAGTACAGTGAATTTCTTTCTTCACGTATCCCAGTTTGTTAGGAGGCTGGGGTCAGAGCGCAGGGTCAGCCATGATACAGCACATGGAGCAGAGAGAGTTAAGGGCCTTGCTCAAGGGCCGGACAGTGGCAGCTTGGCAGTGCTGGGCCTTGAACCCCCAACCTTCTGATTAGTAACCCAGAGCCTTGTACTGTAAATGCACTGGTCTTTGTTTGTTCCGCAAGCTTCATATCTAACCGCTCACTTACACCTGCATGAAAGTTAAAAACCTCTTGCTTGCGTGACTTTCTTTGGATGTCCCATTGGAATCTCTGTCCCTTGCACATCTCTTACAGTTTCAATCTGAATAACACATCTATACTCAGTTACATCCATAAGAATGATGAGGCATAGGCAAATAAGCAACGCCACACCTACTCACTCACCTGGTGGACCATCACAACCCATAAAGCCTGTTTCACCACACTGTCCTTGTCTAGGGTTCTCACAGGCCCTGCCACAAGGACCAGGAGGACCAGGACAACCGGCATCGCCTAAAGAGAGAAAGAGGGAGGACACAAGAAGAGGGAAGGAGGAAAGAAAGGGATATAGAAAGAACCTGTGCACTGAATGTTTTAGAGAGTTAAATGTTTCACTTTAAGGCAATTTGCATTCAGCGATCCAGTGACAGACTCTGGATCCACCATGGCCCTGAGCAGGATTATTTATGGAACTGTATACACAAATTCACTTCCCATTTTCTTCCTTCTTTATTTGGTCACCTTCCAATTCCCACCCACCAGCCAGCTCTCCTCTATCAACTAGGTAGGGTGAAGGTTAATGCCTGCAACCAGCCAACCACACCTTTTCAAACTGCTGCTCATGCTGTGTCAGCGGGCAGCGTAACACACTCAGAGGAAAGCACTATCGATCATCATCTGCATACATGACCTTCACAGATGCTCACAACTAGCTAGTGTCACTGTGATTGACAGCGGAGAGAGTATGCCATCCCTCCCACCCTGCCTTGGCTCCGAGCCATGGTTGCCTGTGGCATCATCGGGATTCACACTCACAATTTCCCGACTATAAGGACACTCTTCCTGTTGTTCCGCTCAGGAGCATTAATGTTTATGTCACCTTGGTGTTCTTAAATCAAAATGACCTGAACATGATCTGTGCTATACTGCATGTATATGTACTTTGCAAATAGGTGTCGCAAATGTGTATCAGCTTTAAGGTGGTAGTAGTAGAACAGGCTCTTGAGAGCAATGGACCAGTAGGACATTTTCTTTTTATATATAATGGATTATGCTTGCGATGAGTAGGCACCTGGCAATCCAGGTGGGCCCTGACAGCCTTTGACCCCTTGCTGGATAGGACCCTCTGGCCCAGGGTCTCCTGGACAACCCCTTTCACCTGTCAGACCCTTAGGCCCCCTTTTCCCAGGTACACCTAGTCCTGAAAGAGGAAGTAAGAGAAAGACATCTCATTAGTTTATTATTATTATTATCATTATTATTATTAGCAGTAGTAGTGTTCAGAGTTTTGACCTCAGACGTAACTACAGACATAATCGCTGTCCGGACAGTTGTGTAAGAGTTATGTGCACTGGGTGGACTTTGACTAAAACAGAGGTGCGTCTTAGTTACACATGATTCTGACTTTGAACTTAGTCTGTTTTTCTTGCAGGATTTCGGCTCAAGTGAGGAGCAGCATTAAGTCCAGTGTCTGACAGTTTGATGTAACCACAATATATCATGCTGAAATTGAGTGATTGAATGTTTTGAGCTGTAAATACATTGACAAAACTATGTGATGCCAATATTAAGTATTAAGTATTAATAAATATCATCCCTTTAAACTGTTTTTTTAAACATATCTATAAAGTTTTTTTTTCCTGTTTGGACGACATCAGAGAAGACAGCATCAGAGTAACAAACACAAAGTAAAATGAGGACACCTCTACTTAAGAAAAATCTGGCAACCTCAGACACGTCAGTGAGATGCAAGGTGATGTGCATAATCTGACTCTGACTCGGAAAATCCACTTAAACAGATGTTCCATATCCGATGCTGAATACATACATCAAACATGGAAAATTATATAAACATAAGACAAGGACACACTCAACAGACATTACAGGAACATGCTAACACTTACCTTGTGACCCTGGTTCACCCTTCACACCCTCTAATCCATCCAATCCACACAGTCCTGGTGGCCCTGGACCACCTGAAAAAGACCCCAAAAAAAACACAACTTTAAAAAAACACAACCCCATATTGTATAAAGTCCTGTGTAATTTGCATTTCGACTTGGAATAAGGTGTAGACACGGCAGCGTTTAGCTATATACAGTAGCTCAATAAATAATAAAAATGGGAAAGCAGGTATATGTGTATCAGTACCTGGTGGGCCACAGTGGCCTGAAGGTCCAGTATTTCCAGGAGGTCCGGGAGGCCCTGAAGGACCCTCGGCTCCACATTTTCCTCTGGGTCCCGGGGGACCAATAACACCTGGGAGACAGAGAGAATAGAAGGAAACAGATATCTGTGACAGGTGTAGTGGAGAGAGCAAACACTGGACTCAACTTCCCAGAATGAAATGCAGCTATAAGACACAGTTGCGCCGAGTAACAGCAGAGACTCTGCTCGTCTAATTAGCAATCTACGACATGACAAGTGTGATGGTATTGATGGTGGTATTAGCATGAAAATTGAAGCTTTGGAAGCTGAACTCTTTGAGCAGTGTGTACAGATAAGTTGGCGAGAGAGCTGGACAGACTAAAGGATTAAAGCCCTGCTGCATCACTCTCTTTAGGTAGAGATGAAGTGGGAGTCTAAGACCCACCACTATCAGCGCACAAACGAACTGCACTGGGGTGAGAGAGGGGTTAGGCTTAGCTAGCACATTTATACTAGCCATCCCTGGTCTCATCAGTGCAATAGCCGATTAGCACTCTGCAATAAGGTCAGGACATTTTTCTGAAACAATATGGAAAGCCTACCCGGAGGGCCACATGGGCCACAATTTCCAACAGGACCAGGTTTGCCAGGAAATCCACACTGACCAGGTGGACCTGTCGCTCCTGAATCTCCTTGATCCCCTGGAGGACCTGTGGATGTGATAAAATGTTTGTGTGAAATCGTTTATTGTACTTTCTCACTGGCCCCTGGTCTATTTCTTTTGATTTTATAGAAACGCAGCGTTACATTTTTCAGGACCACTGTGTATTGTACATGACCATTTTTTTTAAAAATTATTTTTGGAATAGACTCACAAAATGAAAAAAAAAGTCAATTTGAAGTTCTATAGTAGGAAGTGTGCTATGTAAAACACAAAAATTACCTTTATTAAAGAGAACAACAATAACGCCTCTGCGCTTACCTTCGGAGCCATTTTGTCCACGTGGGCCTCTTAGACCTGGAGGTCCTGGTGTACCTATAGAATCTCCTCTATCACCTAGTTAGAGACAACAATTTTAAAGAGTTCAGTCAGAATGCATGGATCATCACTCATACTGTAGCCACTGAAGTTAATTTAACAGACATATCCTGTATAGTTTGTATGTAAAGCTCAAGGGCTGTATTCAGAGTAGAGTTACGTGCTCATAGTGAGGATTTATCACTATCTATTTTAGCTATTTTAGCACTATCTAGACAATTGTGCAAGCAGGACAAAGTGGCGTGTCTCAGTTACACATTATTCTGACCTTCTGACTCTTTCTTCTGCGATATCTTGAGCGAGAAGCAACAGTAAGTCCAGCTTAACAAATCACAATAATAGTAAAATAATACGTACAGTAAGTGTAATAAAATAGCCTACATCTCACACACTAATGACAATTTCATGAACTCGCTTTAGTATCTTCATGCATCATTAAGTTGTGCATATAATATAAAAAAATAAATAAATAACTGCATGTGCTGGATCAAGTGCTATTTTATAAGCTGCCAAATGAAGAGGGTGGAAGTCATACTGTTAACTAAATTTTCAGGGATTCATTTGTTAATTACTGTACAACTAGTACTATACATATAGCAATAACTCTGGATACGCTAATAATTTAATAGGCTTTGAAAGACTGACAATATTCACATTTTACATACAGTACTTCAGTAAGAAAAAAATCCAGTACGCTTACTATTTAAACAAAACTTAATTCTGAAGTTTTGATGCTGATGTTCATGCTTATAGAATAAATATTACCAAGATTCCTGGAATTACATTTTACAGTATAACTTTGTTAAATAATATAAAATTGTTACTTTACCTTTCAGCCCATTAAATCCAGGGAAACCCGGGGTTCCTGGAGATCCATTCAATCCTGGGTCACCCTAAGACAACAAAGCAACACATTTCAGCATGTGATTTTTGTCAGGTGGCTTTTTATTCTGGTGGAATCTGGATGGCTCACATCTCTGACTATACTTCTACACCAGAAAGCTGAATAATCAGCTGAAAACTGATTCATGGCTATAAAGAAAGGTCCAAAACTCTGGCATCATGGTTACAATTGTGTCACGACCTGGCTGGGGGCAAATGAGAACCAATATGGACAAATGGGACAAACCAGAAGTTGAGTGTGGTGTCAGAGAGACAGACTGGAGAGACACTGGAGATTGCCTACTGTGATCTGAATGCTTTATGTTCACTCATGTACTCACTCGCTCACGTTCAGTAACCTCATTATCCTGGTCAGGGTCACAGTGGCTATGGAGATTATCCCAGGAACATTGGGTATGTGGCGGGAATATACCCTAGATGGGATGCCAGTGCACTTTAGGGGACCATGCATTCACACAATCCTTCACATACTAGGGGCAATTTATCTTAGCCAATTCACCTACTGGCATGTGTTTGGGTGGTGGAACAAAATCGAAGAACCTGGAGGAAACCCATATGGACACATGGAGAATAAACACAGCTATACCGCCTAGACAGTGGCCAGAGCTCAGGATAAAAAAAAAAAAACATAGATTTGTTTGGGTTTACAATTTCATTTCATCTTGTTATTCTTAGGCAGGTATGAACATAACGTAATCTATCTAAAATGTAAAATGTAACGCTTTCTCGTAGGGTTACACTGGCTTTCCATTCTGCCGGTAGAACGAAAGTCGACTTATTGGACATTTTTGCTCAGTATAAACAAGTCTCTTATAAGATTAGTTAGAACACTGTTCGGTTTCTGTGTGTAGAGTATCATGGCCATGGGAAAGGGGAAGGATGTGAGCCCCCTGCTGGGCAAATAATTCACACTCTCCACAATAACACTGGTACAGAGATAAAACAGACAGCACATCTAAAGTGTTTTGATAGCAAAACACTGTATAAAACTGGCACAACAAAATTATAACATTTAAACCTAGTAGACTAGGTAAAATAAATATGAAAAACTGCACATTCTTAAAGCTCTGAGTGTCTACTTTCATGTGAGCCATTTTGAATCTAACAGAATGTGAAAGGTAAGTACAGTGCTTTATTAACTCACTGGATCTCCACATCCTCCAGGAAATCCGATACAGCCTTTTAACCCTGGTAAGCCATGGACTCCAGGTACACCTGGCCTTCCACATGGACCTCGTGGCCCCCGAGGACCATTCTCACCACCTGGAGGTCCACGATACCCTGGACAGCCATCTGGACCTTGTTGTCCATTCACACCTTTATCACCTGAGATAGAGATAACGTTAGAAAACACACTGTTATTCTTTGCTTAGGAATACTCACAGTGCATTGATCCCTCTGAAAAAAAGAATTATAAGCATAAAACTTTCTGCAAAAATGGAATCAAAATACATATCAATGACTGAGATTTAAAACAGTAAAATCCACAAAACCAACAATCACTTGTTGTTACACACACTTATGAAAAAAGGAAATTCTCAGGTTTTTCACCTTGGGGACCAAGGAGGCCACATAGCCCAGGCACTCCTGGTGGCCCCTTCGTCCCCTTTACAGCATTCACAATAATCTCTCCTGGCATACCAGGAAATCCACAGGGACCTGTAAGAGAGACAACACAGGTTTTGATGTTCTTCTCATTATTTAAAAAAAAAAAACAGTTTCTATTGTATCAGGCTTGCGCTCATCATCTCATAGATCGCAAACTAGCCGAGACAAGTCAATGCCATAAATTAGCACAACTGCATTGTATAACTGCAGTACATTCTGGAATGTTTCCTGGATTTCTCAATAATATGATGCTGGAAAATGGTGAGAAAAGGAGCTCTTGCTCTTTTGTTTTTTAGGAGCTAACTGTGAAACCTGACTTTCATCTCTTTCAGTCCAGACATTACCTTGCTCAAGCCATAGACACACCCACTTCACGAAGTCTTACCATTGTTTCGTGTTTATCAACTTCTGTTAGTTGTCTGTCCTGCATAAACCTGATTGCCTGTGCCTGTTTACTACGATTGTGTCTGACGATATGGATTAATTCGATACACACTTGTATTAGTATAGCAATGATTTGTAAACAATATAGTAACTGCACTAGCAATGTCCCCCTGTGACATGGCAAATGACCACTATCTTCTTTTGGGATTAATGAAAATACAGCACCAACCAACAAATTAGCACCAGAATCACTAATCACGGTACAAATTTTTAAAAACAAATATATTTACCGTGTTTCAGGGTTGATTTTGTTTCTTTTAAGTATTCCTTCTTTAAGCATACCTTTCTCTCCTTTCTCTCCTTTCTCCCCAGAAGAACCTGCCCTCCCATCGGGGCCTTTCTCGCCTTTTATGCCAGGTGGTCCTTGACGTCCACACTCACCTAGGCCACCAGGGAAGCCGTCGCTTCCGGGTTGTCCAGGACAACCTGAGTGACATCATGAAATCATTTTCAATTTTATAATACAAAACTGATGTTTTTGCTTGCAGATAATCATGCTTCATGCTTTCATCATGCTTTTAACTGACAGGAACATGGGTTCATTTACATTTTAAACTTCATTTGCAGCTTTAAAGAGATAAATACTGGATTGAACATTTTATTTTATGACCTGCTGGGGAAGAAATAAACTCATTTTAGCTCAAGAAATAAATCAATCTGCCACTAATCTGATTCAGTTTTAGAACATGGACTTTTACCTTTCAATCCTTTAGGACCAGGATCTCCAGAATCTCCTTCTGTTCCTGGGCATCCCTGAGGACCGCAGTATCCCCGAGCACCAGGTGGGCCCGGTTTCCCAGTACAACCTTTCAGCCCCCTTCCTGGAAGGCCAGGTGGTCCGGCACATCCCTTCTCGCCACGTTCACCTAAAACATATACACATTCAATTCAACTCAATTTTATCCGTATAGTGCTTTTAACAACAGATAGTGTCACAAAACAGATTCACAGGAACCTGGATGCAGATTTAGATCCCTAATGAACAAGCCAGACATGACAATGGAAAGGAAAAGCTCTATGAGACAACATGAGGAAGACACCTTGAGAGGAACCAGAATCAGAAGGGAAGTCTTCCTCTTCTGGGTGACATCAGATTGCTGCTTGCAGCTATGTTGGTAACATTATTGATCTGTCACAGCTAGAGTAGCTCAGGGTGTTCCTCAGGAATCAATGCCTGACACTATTCTATGCTGATGATACTCACATTTTCTCAGCACTAAATCGACCACATTTATATTGCCACCTGCTCTTTTGCTCTATTGCTCATCTCCACTCGAAGACTGAACTTGCTAGTACATGATGCCTTTATCATCAGTTTACTTATACTACTCATCTTATGAATGTAGCACACATAATCACCTGGATTTCCACTACAGCCTGGGTCTCCTGGCATTCCTGGGTCGCCCAGTTCTCCAATATCACACTGTACTGGACATGGGCCAACAGACCCCTCTCTCCCAGGCTGACCATTTGCTCCTGGCTCTCCTTTCCTACCTCGAGTTCCAGGTACACCAGGAGAGCCTGTAGAGGCACAACCCAAAAATCTAAGCTAAATACACACAAAGACTTTACAGTAACATGTTTTAATGTTTCTCTTTCTCTTTTTTAATCTAATGCCGTTGCTGCTTGCTTGTCTCTTGCCTACCTTCTCCACCAAGTGATCCTGGGGCTCCTGGGACTCCTTTAGGTCCTAAAGAGCCTCCAAACCCACAAGGGCCCGCTGGCCCTCGACCTCCTACCAATGAGTCTCCAATGCATCCTTTTAACCCAGGGAGTCCAGGATTGCCAGGTATCCCTGGTTCTCCACTCAAACTACTGCCGTCGGGTCCAACGTCTCCTGGATCCCCATGAGATCCACATAGCCCTGATAAAGAGAAAAAGGCAATATTAAATTGTCCACCCATAATGTGGCAAGGCTTGTACTGTAGGTGTAGCGTTCAAGAATATAGCTCTTGTTTATCCATACACAAGATGTATTAATTGTACCCTAGCCTTCAATGGTGTTGTTTTCTGACCACAACTTCAGTCTTAGCTGGACATTTGTGCTTGGCAGGCCATTCTCAACTCTCCTTTTTGCTGAAAACATCTCTACCTGTTGGGCCATTTGGACCAGGATTTCCAAGGTTTCCTTTCTCTCCCTTTGGTCCGTTAATTCCATCATCCCCACGAGGCCCTGGATTGCCCTGCACTCCTACGCACCCTGAACAGAACATAAAAGTCTCAGAGTAAAATGTATTAGCCATAATTAGGAAATCAGTAACCTAAGCAGAAACTTATTAAACACACACACTTTTATGACTGGGTTTGCATAATTTCTTTCATCCACTCATTTATTATTAATTAACTCAACTATTAATTGATTAATGTATCTATTCTGTTTGGCTGCAACAGCTACCTTGGTCACCACACTCTCCCTTTGGTCCACGGACTCCGGGACTGCCAGGTATACAGGGCTGCATGTCACCTACACAGAAAACAAACTCAGCTCAGCATAGAGTGCCTTGGATAAGTATTCGGCATTGCGTCTCTGTTCAATGCCCTCCTTTCCTGATCAGAGACTTTTGTTGGACAGTCTTATGCTATCAGACCTTTTACATTTTTGATTTGTAAATAATTTTGCAAACTATATACATCCCCCCCCACTTCAATATTGTGTAGATTTGTGTGTCCTACATTCAACTACACGTATAGTTCACATCAAATATCAGAATGGGAAAAAAATAGGATCTTAGTGACTTTGACTCTGGCATGGTTGTTGGTGCCAGATGGGCTGGTTTGAACATTTCAGAAATTGCTGGAATCTCCAGGGATTTTCACACACAGTGTTTTCGGGATTGGCTCTGGATCCGCTGTGACCCTTACTAGGTTAACGTGGTTACTAGGTTAACGTGGTTACTAGGTTAACGTGGTTACCGAAGATGGATGAAGATGAAGTCTTGTATAGCTTGTTAACTCTTAGAAAATTACAAACATGTGTTAAACTAACACTAGTTTGATGAGAATGTTAATGAACATTCAATATATGACCTGCAAGAGAACATTTAGGGGAAAAAAAAGGGGGAACAATTTTACCTTTGTTTCCTTTACGCCCAACAACTCCTCTCTGTCCCAGAGGTCCCTGCTCACCTTCTTTTCCTCGATGACCTACTGGCCCAGGAATGCCTGAGCCTTGTGGTCCACAGGGACCTCTTTCACCTTTGAAGCCCATATTTCCTGGACAACCTCTATCACCAGGAAAACCTGTAAAACTGTCACCCTTAAAAAAGGAATAATCATCAGTCAATGTGAAGAAGAACTGCTATGTCAAGCAAATCTCATTAGACATAGATTAGTCATCCATTAATGTTTCCTCTCCCAAGGTATACCATCCATATAACCATCTAGCTGTCCATCCACCCATCCATCCATCCATCCATCCATCCATCCATCCATCCATCCATTCATAAATCTACCATCTACACTCTTGGGCAAAAAAATGGGCCAAGAACAAAATGGAAAATATGAAGCTCTTAATGGCCTTAACAACAAATCATTGGTCAGAAAATGAGAAGGAATGAAACCGATGCACTCCTGAGAGCTCTTGTGCCTCCATTTGCTGAACTGTTTGGGGAAAAGCTAGAAACAGGGAGTGTATATGTCCATGTATTTGTCATATTTTGCAAATTTCACCAATTTGGGTTGATAAATTTACATTTCTTTACTGTATTATCCACTTTACTATGCTCATTGGTACAATACTTTTACCACAACCTTTAGATCACTAACCTCTGGACCACAATCACCTGCAGGCCCAGGAGTCCCAGAATCCCCTCTTCTGCCATCGATTCCTGGAAAACCAGTAGTTCCTATTGTTCCAGACTGTCCCTTTTGACCTTAAAAGTAAACGTGAACATTTTAATTTTTCCACCTTAAAAGCTGTACAGAACACTGCACGAGCGCTGGGCTACATGTCTCACCCTTGATGTTCATCACACACAGGTTTCCTTTTTCTCCTTTCAGCCCCCTGCTACCTGGAAAACCTGGAAAACCCTGTGAAATGCACAACGCTGATCAACACCATATATAAAAGTGTACAATAGAACCAGTTCTGTTTTACCAGCATGCTCATGCTCATCAATGACATATGTATATCAGCTTAAATATAAGATAATTTACTCACACACACACACACACACACACACACACACACACACACACACACACGGGCTAATGAACAAAATTAATTACATGAATATGAAAAATGTACATAATATTTATGCATATGAAGGTGGAAATTCACATTTAAATGTTTATTCTCCAATGTTTTACTTTTACTCTCCTAATAGAAGAGTCGAAATGCGGGATTTTTAAATGTTTTTTAGGGTCAAATAACCCTTGTTTCTTGAAGAAGGGGTCAGTACACATCTGTCACCAGGCAATGGCTAGAAATTTTTTCCCCAGTTTGCTGGCTTTTCCTGCAAACTGGTTTGTTACAATTAACATCTAGAAAAAAAAGACTATGCAGTTAAATAAATAAATAAATTCTGAAACCTTATCCAAAGCGGAGTTGCTTTTACCACCCCAAAGTCGATTACTTCCCATGTCCACGCCACCATGTCCACCAAGACTGACATATTTTACTTTGTTAAATAACACATTTTTAAATCTAGCATTAGATTATTAGATGCTTGTGATTGAGCTGTTACTATAGAAACGCTAACATATTAGAACGAGCGCAATAATATCAACCTGTGATTAAAATTATTCACACCTTCAGATTTCACACCAATCAGATTTGAGAATTCAGTAGTGCTGTGGTATAATCCTAATTAATATTCAAGTTCATATTAAAATATAAATATTAACTCTTTTAAGTATGTGGTTTTTTTTTTTTTTTGGAGGACTGTTTACTTACAAAACATCCTTGTGGTCCAGGATCTCCATCAGGTCCAATTTCACCTTGTGCACCAGAAAGCCCATGCAGTCCTGGAGCACCAGGTTCCCCAGGTTCACCCGGGCAACCCTGAAGGCCATAAATATTAGCACTGGCCTCACAAGCACAGTCACCATTATCACCTGTAAAACCACACACCCACAAAACATTTATTACATCCTGAAATCAACTAGAAATAAATACAGAAGTAGAGATAATTGATTACTCCCTTGTGCATAAAAAAGAAGAAATGAACAGCCCTTTAAGCAGCACTGACAGTTCCATTAGAAGTCTTTCACCCAAAAATAAGCTAATAAGAAAGCTGACATCATGAAAACGAATGTTATTGTTAAAAGTGATGGATAAAAGGTTAAAAGCTTAAAGTCTGATATGTCAGCCTCACTTCTTCATACCATTCTGCATGTTTGTCTTATGACCATTGTTGGAGTTGTTGCACTTGTTTCCACAAAGAAAAAATGCAAAATAATCTGATTTAAAGCTTCTGTTAACAGCAAATAATCTGATGTGGATGCCCAAAATGAAATCCTATATCGATATCTGTTTATCTTTGAAAGCGATGAATTAAAAAATGAATGCACATGGAAAGCACTTGTATGAGGAAATCCGTGTGTTCATCTCAAACGCATCACGACTCACAACAAAGCAATCGGCAGTGAGATTGCTAACTGTTCAAGCATCAACGTCTTTGTATGATACCTGAAAGTCAGTTTGGAAAAAAAAAACGCCATTCTTAAAGCACACACTTGAAAGTGAAGTCTCTTGGGTGCTACAGATCATCTTTTAGATTTAGAGAAGGATAAAGGATGAAGGATAAATGTAGTGAGGATTTGATTTTGAAATTCATACCGCCTTTCAGACCTCAGATGCAACTACAGACTTCAGCTTGGAATTTGCGTGTAGGATGGAGTCGGTCAAAAAAAGGAGACGCGTCTCAGTTATGTACGATTCTGACCTCGAGATTTAAGCCCAAAATATTGGCTCGAGCGAGGAGCAGTAATGAAGTCCAGCGCCACTGTCTAGAAGTCACACTGGAATTTATGTTTTGGGTTTTAAATACACTGGAAAAAAAAAAAACTACGGAATACTATATGAGGCCAATATCAAATACATAAATATGATACTATTCATTAATTGGCAAGACAAGCCCTAATAGCATGTACGACACTTTAAGGAAGCTTCAAACGTTCATTCTAACATTTTACAATTACACAACACCTACACGATATTTTATCAGCCCTACACATGGACAGTGAACCTGCATGTACAGAGCCACAGCGCGGTTGAATGCTCGACTCTGATTGGTCAGAAGGTGTGCACTATTTTTGTGTAACAGCACGGCTTGGAAAGTAGTTCCGGCTGTAACATGAAGGACAGGTTCATTAATATTAATGCGTCATTCTAATGCAGTATTGTTTCTATAGTAGCGGCTCGTACAAAAGGAACTCGTAGAGCAGATGCTCAATAATAACATAAGACTAATGATAATAAACCGATTAAAAGAAACGTGTTTAACAAAGTAAAATTTATAATTGTTGACGTGGTGACATTTTTGGTATGAGACATTTATTTCACGTTTATGGAAGAAGTCCTTTTTTGAGACAGAGAGAGGGAGAGAAAAACCTCAACTCTCACTATAAGCAATTAAAATGCTCAACGTTTCATATGTGAATAAATTAAATGTATGAAATCGCTGTGGTATAAGCAGAACAATCATGACATGACATGACATGACCTTTCCGTCCACGAATGCCTGTTGTACCAGGTCGACCTCTATCTCCTTCAGCACCAGGATCTCCTCTTTGGCCGGGGATGCAGTAGGATCCTACAACACACACACACACACACACACACTAACCTTAAAGTATCTCATAATTAAGGCATCTAATTGGACTAGAGCTAGCACTAAAGCAAGACACAACACTTAACTAGACACAGACTATAGTTCTATTCTTACATAGTCAGATAAAGTTATATTCTTTAGGACCATACACTTAATTTTCACTATTTTTATGGCGAACTGCATAAAGCATTCTGTCACAAATTCGCCCTATCTGTGCTCGTTGCAGTTCCCATGTCATTTGTCTTGAGTTTTGTCATCACATGCCTTTGTTTCTGTTTCAGTCGTGTCTCCACCCTTGTCCTGTCACTGGTTTGTTACATGATTGTTTTCACCTGTTACGTGTCAGTCCTTGATTGGTGTGAGCACAATATACATGCTGTTGTGTCAATGAATCATTCACAAAGCCTTCAAAGTCAGAATTATAGTTTGGAAGCAACTAGCTCTGGTATATTAGGCTGGGAATAATTTTATTTTTAAATGCAAATATATATCCCAAACCAGAGAATATTACATACGTATATGTACACAACAGTCAGGAGAAAAGAGAGATACATGTGAAAGAGAGAACAGAAGTGCACAGAGCACACATTTCTGTCTACTCTATGTTCACCTACCATGGGGTCCGGGAGCCCCTTGAATGCCTTTTGGCCCTTGGAGCCCCGGTTTCCCAGGTTCCCCTGGGATATGCATGGTGCTTCTCTTTCCTGGCTCTCCTTTGTCACCTTGAAGGCCTCGAGTACCCACCGTCCCTGGGCTGCCTGGGGGGCCTGGCGGACAAAGGAGGAAATAATCAGTCTATCCCGTAATAACAATCGGAATTATGAAGCTGCAATTTTAGTCTTAACTAAACGATTTTAGACATATACACACCTGGTAAAGATATTCCTGTTGGACCAGGAGAGCCTGGCAGGCCCATCAGTCCCATGTCTCCTTTGATACCGGGGGCTCCAGGACATCCTTGCTCACCGACGCAACCTACAGTCCACAACAGCAGCAAAATCATATAATCGTCTACTCAATCATACAAAGATCAATGATACAGCAATTTAAAGATGCATTGCAATACATTAAAACATTGGTGAACGGCGTTATATTGACCAGGAGGAATATTAAAAAGAAACAACAAATTGCGCCTACAGTGTAGCTTTTCCCCAGTAGGTTAATACATTGCATTTCAAAATGCGATCACAATCTTAGGCGACATCACTGCAATTTTACTCCTATGGTCACTTCATTATAATACGTTATAATAACTTTCAGTCGTAATGATCCTGACTGTGCTATAGACTCCATTTCAGTTCGTCATTTTCAGACGAGTCCTTGAAAGTACCATTATTTAGCGCATTGTAGTGTTCGGTTTTCCTTTCTAGGAGTGCTGATTGTCGTGCCATTATGTCATTAGGCTTAAGTGGATTGCTCTGTAAATGCTCTACCTAATGAATCCCTTGCGAGAAAAGGCTGAAGTTAAACAAGCATTTCAGATTTATTCAAATAAGATTAGCCATTCAAGTCTAGTCCATGCACCCCAGCACAAAAAAAAAGAAAAAAAAAAACCCCACAAACTGGAACATGTGGATGTTGATAGTTGTACCTGCTTTATAAGAGAAATATGTTGTTTGCCCTTGCGGACCAGGATCACCCGAGATTCCCTGTTAGACGTTTGCAAACACAGCATTGGTAGGATAGTGTATCTATAATATATTGTATAATGTTAGAATAATTGGGGTGTATTCAGAGTTAAGCGCACACAGTTGTGCACATCGGTATTCAAACCTCAGACGTAACGCCAGACTTAAGTGCTACCATCCTTTAAACCTTGGGCAGGTTCTCTGTACAGGAGAGCACATCGAATTATTGGCAATTTACTAGACTCCTATTACATGTGTATTCCGATGGTGATCTTCTCATTCATATTGACATATCTTTTGGATTTAAGTCGCCAACTCTGAATACAGCCCAGAGAATATTAACACAAGTAAGGCGGGGTAAAAAAAAACCTTTAGTCCAGAGCAGCCACTTTGACCGGGGACGCCAGGGTTTCCTTGTTCACCCTGTAGGAATAAGGACAATACATATAACAGACATAAACAAACTCACTGTAAGTATATATATATATATACACACACACACACACACACACACACACTGCTTTGTACCTGAATTCCTGGTCTGCCACAATGCCCAGGAGAGCCACATTCTCCCTTTGAACAAGTTGCAGTGTGAAATGAGTAAAATAGACATCCGCATGAATTGAAATAAACATAAACGTTATAAATCGAGTTGAGTTATAAACCTATAACTCAGCCATAATATGCAGTCGCTACATGAAGTATTGCACGGTTTATTTACGGTTTGTCGAGCATTATAAAAATTCAGACTCACCGTAGGTCCTAGACAACCTGCGGTGCCTTTCTCTCCTCCATCCCCCGGAGGTCCGACAGTTCCCTGGTAAACAGACACAAACAGCAATGAACAGCACATAAAAGCCCTCAAAGCAGCACCACAAGTCCTTGTGACTTCCTTGCGTCGGTAGATATGTTGTGGGGAAAGTTCTTGTGCTATGTGGATGCTTTCATTAATTTTCTCTGAGGCCCATTTAGATTATTATAAAGAACTGCATGTGGTTAAAGACTTTTTTTTTTTCTTCCTAAGTAGCACTCTTTGGGCAAGTTGCATTCTCAGTTCACAGCTACTCAAATGCCGTACATACATAAACCATGCACTTCTGAAACTGGAATCTTTGGGTTCATATTTGACTCTCACCATTCAACAATTCAACAGCGCTGGGTGATGGATGAAAAAATTATTTTACACATGTGCAGCCTCATGTTATTAGGGGTCCAAGCACCAAAGGTGTTGGAGCCCTATAGTTTTGGCTCAAATTTTCATATTCTTATAGATTAGAGATATAGAGATACAAAAGGAATGGCTAGTGTAAACAGACAGCCAGATCAACACACACACACACACACACACACACACACACACACACACACACTTACATTACATCCAGGCAATCCACAATCTCCTTCAGGTCCTTTTTCCCCCTAAAATAACAAGATTATCCATTAATCCATCCATCTTCTTTTCTTTCTGATGTGAAATGTTATTGTATATTATTGTCTATATTCCAATACTGTTTTTTTTTTTTTTTTTTTACATCTTCTTTTTATTGTGTGTGGATAACATGTCATAATAGAATCTTTACAGATAAAATGATACAGGAAATAATTTCAGTTTCAACCATAGACAGGAGAGTGCCCTTACTGCCCTTTGATCATAGATGATGCAGCAGCAAGCACTGTTGCAAGATGCGAGACCTGTTAGGGCCAAGTGCAGAGCTCGGTGTAGCTTGGTGTTAACCGCCTGGCGTGACAAGACCCCGATTTACTGTCAGTGTCTGCATTTCATTTTCGAAGCCTTGGCAAAACTAAAGTTAGATCCTCTACCTAATCCAGCAGATTTAACTGCTTGACCCATTGTGTCGTATATCAACCCAAGCACGCTTTCATAAACAGCTCTTATATGCATTCAAGAGCACAAGCAATGTGCCATAAGAGCACAGAAAATGGCACATGGGGAACTCAAAGAACTGAAATCAGTGCCTAAATTAGAGAGACTCTAAGTAGAGAGAACGTAGAATGGTACAAATGGAAAAAGCATTGCTATCAAACGTGCACTGGACAACACACAAATACAGAAACATAGAATATGGTTGTATCGCTAACACCATGGCGCATTTGCTCCTCGCACTCAACAAGAAAATGCCCATGATGGGAGATTTAACTGGCACAAAAACCACAGCGGCAGATGTGAGGAGTTAGGCAGGATGCAGCATGTGTCACACTGGTACCAAGGCAGAGGACCAGAACAAATAAGGGGGTTCAAGTCAGGGCAAAGACTGACAAAGCTGCCAAAGCACAATTCACCAGAAGTGCCAGGTTTGAAACTACGTAGTCAAAGGTGGACTGATTACCCCTCTGCAATTAAAACTTCGGCATCAGATCACTGGCTACTGAGAACAAATGACTGTATTGACTGTGGAGGTGCAGTCACTGCTAGAGACACAGGTACTAGATATTGTACATGATATGCCTTTGAAGATTTTCTTCACCACAGTCTGTAAGTACTTCCCTGCCGGGATAGTTGCCTGCTACACACTCAGTCTCAGCACCAAGTGACAGGGACAAACATTTGACAAGAAGATGGAAGAATGCGGCTCGATATCAACATATCAAATCCTCAGAATTAAAGCTGTGTGGCTAGAGCTGTGACGTTTCGGCTTGTGGGTCACTGACCAGATGTTGACTTCCTTTGGGGAGTGTCATGAAGGACCGCTGCTGCCTAGACAGGTTCGCCCACTGAGTAAAGTGGGTTACGCAGTGCAGTAAAGTGATTTCACAGGCATACTTGAACACTGGCCAGGAGGCGTCTTCTTCTGTCTCCACTAGTTCTGGAAGGAAACTGTCCTGACGGTCCGGGACTTAATGTAACTTGCGGTACATATTACAAGTTCGCGGTGACGATGAGGTCACGGTTACACGGTTAGGAAACAAGCACATGCGAAAAGCTCCACTACTTCCACAAGGAAACGGTTTTGCTCAGACTTTCAAACAAATGATTATGCAATATCACTCAGCATAATAAGAGACACAAGTTAGCTAAATATCTTACCTTGTCTCCTTTGGGGAAATATTCTTCTAATGCCTCAAGTATTTCAAAAGGGCCTGGAGGACCCTCTGGCCCTGGATCTCCCTTTAAAATTGAAAAGAGACATTTACACACACACACACACACACACACACACACACACAGATGACATCTCCTACACATATGCAAAAATACCCAAAACCCACCTCTTCTCCACTTGGACCAGGAATCGCTTTTCCTGTGTCTCCCTAGGAGAAATATAGTAATGGTAAGTGCAGTGAATTACACAAAATAAATGATTTATTATTAAGATAAAAGTGTAGGATGTGCATATAACTTACTGGAGGACCTCTATTGCCTGGAACACCATTACTACCCTGGAAAGAGAGAGAGAGAGAGAGAGAGAGAGAGAGAGAGAGAGGAGGAAGACTATGACTCTTGTATGCCACCTGAAAACTACATTTGTAAATGTAGAAAATGCACATAGAATTAGAATTTTGAATTCAATATTAACATTATTACAGGCAAAAACAAACAAGGAGCGAGAGCCAATGGCGTACCGGTAATCCAGGCTCTCCAGGCTTCCCCTGTGCACCTTGTGGGCCACAATGTCCAGGAGGTCCCTAGGTCACAGAGACACACACACACACACACACACACACACACACACATACACAAAACACACACAATATTTAACACGTCTTGTGCTGTATTCTTAAAATATTAAAGCCATATTCAGAGCCGGCGACTTAAATTAAAAAGTTACATTGAATTATCATGCAGGGAAAGTTACTCGTATGCACAGTCGAGTTTACGCAGCTGCTTTATGTCAATTTTCTAGGCATTTTATGAAAATTAACTGCATGTTGTTTAAGCCACAGGGGTTGCCAGATTGAGTAGGAGTCTCCAAGATGGGGCTTTTCAATAACATCTAGACCACTGTCTCTAACCCCAGTACTTGAAAGCAGTCAGGGATAGAAAATACGCACTGAAGAAGGAAATTTACATTAATGTAAGAGACAAATTTGGCTTTTAATTCAACCACCTGGCTTCAAGCCTTATTATCAACAGCTTATAAAATAGCACTTGATCCAGCACGTCCTATAATTTTGCATTTTATTATTTTCAGCACTGTGCACTGACAGTTAATTGTGCACACAACAGCTTTTAATTCAACACACTGATTTGTCAAATTACTAAAATAATGTCAGTGTTTTTGTTAATGTGCTCTAAAGAATGTAAAGAATACGTGAGCATGGTTTGAAGGATAAAGCTGACCGAGCGTACTTCATAACTGTATTCCTAAATAAAAAAAAAAAAATTAGGTCCGTAGAATAAGCAATGTCTCCTCGGAGTCCGAGATCTGAATACTGACGTGCTCAGTTTTGTTATTAGTTCCTCACCATGCGTCCACGACTCGACCCTGATTACGACCAAATCTCCATAAAAAAAAAAGACTACAGCACTGACGTCATCTTTTTCACGACATCGTCTCGTCACATAATAATAAATAATGAACAAATTGTGTTAAAAACACTAAACTATGTGGTGCTGTACTAGACCACTTACTCGAGGTCCAGGATCACCAGGAGGTCCATCGCAACCCTGTCAAACAGTAATCAGGAACAATATTACTATTCACAATCACCCAAAGCAAAAAAAAGGTTTTAGCATAGCTTAGGATTTATGTTTCACTCACACGCTGACCGGGAATCATAACATATTTGCATGCAGGCTCTCCTTTGAGTCCTTTCGGTCCTTGACAACCCTGACGAATAAAGCAAAGCAACTTTTTTTATGCATTTTTTTTAAGCATTAAACATTTTTCACAGTCAATATATTAAGCATATCTTAGCCTTGGATATAATTTCCGCAATCTGTTTGATGGTCAAATGGTAGAGATGGTAGAGCGTGTGACGTTTTTGGTATTACAGTTCAGGAAAATTCAGGAACTCTATCAAAAGCGTTAATTAACAGTTGGTGGCTTGCATAGCACATAGCGCATAGCACATAGCGCATAGCACATAGCACATAGCGCATAGCACATAGCACATAGCGCATAGCGCATAGCACACAGCATAGCACACATACAGCACAGGTGATTATAAAGATCAAGTTTCAAATAACATTAGTATGTGCTATTACGATGCTATTAAACTGTCAATGAAGTCGTCATTAGTATGATTAATCACGTTTTATTGGCTGTCAGCTGCTAAGGTGAGGAAAAGGAACATGGATTTTTCCCATTTAAGGTGTGAAAGCTGTTAGCCAGCTAGCTAAAGTCTGGGCGTAGATATATCAATATGACACCCGATAAAGTACAGGAGGTTTACTGCAGCCGAAAATAGAGTAGATCTGGTTTTATAAAGTAAGATATCATTACCTAGCATGTTTTTTTTTTTTTTTTTAATAATCACTTTCAGTTGGAAGTTGTATATAAATCTTTATAACTAATGTGATCTTCAATGGCAACCAAGATGTATTTTTTTTTTTTTTAAATAAAATTCTGAGTTTTAGATTAAACATCTTTCATCGACATGTTGTTCTATTTTCACGGTTTCCTACACGACCCACAAAGCCGTTGGACTATGTGCTGATAGTGATGCAGTGGGATTTAGTCCTCACTTCATCTCCACCTAAAGAAAGCAATGCAGCAGCGCTTTAGTCCTTTCCGTCTTCCCAGCTCTCCATCACTTCCATGCTGGATTTCTCATTAATAAGATGTTCAGTAGCTAACAGTTAAACCTGACTATTATCGCTTATGTTTGACGTCACTGAATTTTTTTTTTGTTCTGCTATTAAATGTCATTGTAACTGTGCTAGCAATGTGACATCAGCATGGAGCTAACTTTTAAAGGCTTAACTTAATAATCAATACATCATCAACCGACAAATTAGCACCAGAATCACTCAACACATCACAAACATTTCATTATAACCACATTTAATGTGTTTCAGGGTGGAGTTTTCCTTTAAGGACTACAGACATGCGCTTGTTCCACCTTATGAACCTTATGCATTCCTGCTCTTATGTATTCTACATAAAATATTTTATATGCACTGGTTTATGTATCCTGTTTGTTAGGACATCTGACGGTTACTGGGATTCAGCACTACATGTAGTAGGTAGTTAATTCCCTGTATAATGTACAGTACATACCATACACAGGAGGTAAGGAGACATTTCATTTCAGATGAAGCTGAAATTCTCTCACTGATTAATTGTCATTAATTGTGTTTCAGCGACGAAGTCAAGAAAACACATTCAGGGGGGAAAATAAAAGATGCCTGCAAACTGCCTTGATCAGGTTATACAGAGAGGCTCAAAGGGATCTGTTTTTCTTACTCGTAGTCCAGTTCCACCACTTGGTCCTTGACAGCCATCCATTCCTGGATCTCCTCTGGGTCCTTTACAGCCATCTAATCCTGGAAGACCGGGAGGGCCGACAGCTCCAGGAAGACCCTTGAGACAAAATCAGAAGTCACAGCAAAACACATTCAATAAAAAAATTCAATGTCAATAGCAGGTGTGATACATGATACACGGAAAACAATGTACTTTCAAGACTATGCTTTATTACATTTCATTTATATCCAACGTAATCACTGGATTTAAAGGCAGCATCGCTTTTATTTTATTTATTGATTTATTTACAGTGCACTCACATTGTATCCATCTAGTCCAGGATTTCCAGGTATTCCTAAAGTGCCCTGAAAGCAATACAAGCAAAACATATATTGTGTTAAGGACAGGAGAAACACACAAATACAACGCTATACACAAGCTGATACTGATCCACATTATTATGCTCAAATTTACATGACCAGATGTGAACTGAATAGTATATAACATGGACTAAATGTGAGGGCAGACACACGTGTACACATTAGCGCTGTTAAAATTGCTCACGTCACGTAAATAACTGATGTCTGTCTCCGTATGTTGTGTGACGGCATACTACTTACCATATCTCCCCGTGGTCCAGGGACCCCAGGAAGTCCTTCAGATCCGCGGCGTCCTTTCAGTCCACGTTGCCCCTGAGGTCCTTGTGGACCTGGAGCCCCCGTTCTACCCTCTTCCCCAAAAGCACCATGAGATCCCTACATTGAGATGACATGCTACAGTTTGTGTATAAAAAAAAACCTCATAAAGAAGTCAGAATACACATAAAGTAATGATTAAACCAGTTATTTTGGTTGAAATGGTTGACCGTAAAGGTGTGTGTCGGAACTGGGATCCTGCGGGATGCAACAATAAATTGCGTGAATGAGAGGTTTTTACTTTCATGCTGGAAAGAAATCAGGTGACGTTTTTTCCAATATTCATCCAGTTTGGGTGAGATGTTTGGGTGAGATGTTTGGGTGAGATGTTTGGGTGAGATGTGCCTGCTGTAGCCTCAGATTCCTGTACCCCATCTGCCTCAAGGTTTTTGCATTTCGCATGCTCAGAGATGCTTTTCTGCTCACCACGGTTGTAAAGAGTTGTTGAGTTCCCATCAGCTCAAAGAGTTTAGCCATTCTGCTCTGAGCTCTCTCATCTCTCTTCTTTTCCTTTGTTTCCCTCCTGATACTGGTATTTCACTAAAATATTGTTTTCCCAACTATTTTGAAAGACATTATCCAGTGCAGTGTTGAAGCTAGTTTCCTTTCAGGGCCACTTTAACAGAAATGAGTGTAGTTCATTTAAAAATGTGAAAACACCTATAGTGTAGGCCTGTTTGTTAATCATAATCACAGCATGAGCCCTTGCAACTCTCGCACCACAGCAGGCTTCAATATATATATATATATATATATATATAAAACAAATTACTTTCACATGCCTTATACCAATTCATCGTGTGCAAAAAGAAAAAAGAGACAGCCTGGCTAGGGTTAAGGTGTGCTGTCACACACACACACACACACACACACACACACACACACACACACACACACACGATCAGCTTTGTACAAGACATCAAATGCAGACCTACACACACCTTGCCAAGTTTATTATGTATTCTGGGTCAAGACTAAATAAACTCAGTGCTCCACTAGGTGGTGCCGCACTCCTCCCGAAAAAACTGAATTCTATCATAAACTCCAGAAACTATTATATAAACCATAATCCCTGTAATCCTGGTGTTCGCTGCTCTAAGCCTGAGGATCAAAGTCCAGCACGTTTCGGTGATAAGTGATTCAACTCACCAGGTAATTAAATTTCAGCAGGGAAACGAACGAACTTTTGCTGGATTTTAGACATCTGGGATTGGATTCGGGATAAACAGAGGATTAGGAAAAGGTGGAAGTAACTGCTTAGCCTTAACATTTTGAAACTTCTAATGATTAAACATTTAAACGAATAAGGAATTTAACATAAATGATGAACTGATACAGACAGAAAGCGAGAGAGAGAGAGAGAGAGAGGGAGGGAGAGAGAGAGAGGGAGAGGGAGGGAGAGGGAGGGAGGGAGGGAGAGAGAGAGAGGGAGAGGGAGGGAGAGAGAGAGAGAGGGAGGGAGTATCACAATGCTGTCTATGATCAATCTGCAGTGTTTATAAAACTTTACGAATGA
>CM074929.1:1169792-1190797 GCA_037576815.1 Pangasius larnaudii
AATTGGTGAACCCAGGGTTGTTTTAGAACTGTATGAGGTCTGTGCTACTGTTCAAATGAGGTATAAGAATTACGCAGAGGTTGGTGTGTGTGTGTGTGTGTGTGTGTGTGTGTGTGTGTGTGTGTGTGTGTATGTGTGTGTGTGTGTGTGTGTGTGTAGTTGCAGGGCAGGAGGGTTGCAGAAACTCTGGAGGAGGTGTGTAAAGAGGAGGCGTGTAAGCCGAGCGTGGTGCAGAAGCGAACTCACACACACACTGAGCAGGTTAGCTTTTTATTCTCCCAGCATTCTTATATAAAAATATTACACCCACTCTCATATGCTCTAAGTGAAAGAGAGAAACAGACATGGAACACTGAGTATCTATCTATCTGTCTATCTATCTATCTATCTATCTATCTATCTATCTATCTATCTAGTTCCCTTTATTTCTTACGTTATAGCAGCTATAAACAGTCATTCCCACACCAGCCTCTCTTACAGTGCAGATACAGTACACTGAGTATCTGTCTATCTATCTATCTATCTATCTATCTATCTATCTATCTATCTATCTATCTATCTATCTATCCATCCATCTATATATCTATTTCCCTTTATTACTTATGTTGTAATATAAGTTTCTTGATGATAAAACAGTGCAAAAGCACAAAAGTGTCATTCCACAACATTAAGTGTGACTCTAAATGGATAAAAAGTATGACCTGTCCTTCTTTAATTACTAAAATATTGTTATACAGCAAATTCCTGTGGTATAAGAGGAATAAAACACTTCAGGACATAATTATTAGGCTGTTATATGAAAACAACCCAATGTGAAGGGTGGTGACAGTAACTCTGCTTCATCTCAACTAGATATAAAAGAAAAAAAACTAATGTATGAATTATTATTTAATTAGCTTACAATGATTTTTTGGGCCACAGAGCTTTATTTTATTATTTTATTAACTTTCCACTCACAGAACGAGCTTTTAAAATCAAAATTGTGATTAGAAGTGTTATTGTGTTATTAAGCAGCGAGTCCAACAGGCTAATAACTCGAAGAACTCATTAATGACAACATTAACAAAACGAACACGTTCTGGACCCCTGACCTCGCTGTGGGAACTGTGGCCTTATATAAGTTCTTATTTCAGTAATGGATCATATCGTATCGTAGTATGAGATGAGAAAGAAACCTAGGCGACACCTGATTGTAAATCATTACAGTGTAGAATAAAATAAATCAAAGACAAACAGTACTAAGTGTGTTGAGAGGATAACGAGTGTTAGATGTGGTCTAATGGTGAGTAGGGGTTCTGGGACACAGCAGCAGTTCATAGCAGGAACAGTGCTGTAGGAATGCTGTAACAGCGAATACTGAGAATATTGACTTCCGAAGGCAAAAAGCAGCATTAAAGGAAAAACCCAGCGGGAAAAACTTGCATATTCATCTTTATAATAACTAACACGCAATCTTCAGTGGGAGTTAACGTTTTCCTACGCTAGCCACAATGCCATGCTGATAGTGGTGCAGTGGGATTTAGCCCTTGCTTCATCTCTAGATAAAGAGAGTGATGCAGCGGCGCTTTAGTGCTTCAGTCTGTCCAGCTCTCTCATGGAAAATGAAATGTGAATGAGAAAATAGTTTTGTTTTTAGGAGCTAACAGTGACCGTTATCACTCATGTTTAAGATTGTTGTGCAATAGCAGTACCCATCCCCCCCCCCCCGACACACACACACACACACACACACACACACACACACACACACACACACACCCCCTGACGTCGGTGTGACACGTAACTGCTAACTTACAAACCTATTAAATGTTTTATGGTGGTGTTTTCCTTTAAAGCCCTTTAAAGTGATCGCTTCTCTCTGGTACGCCACGCGCGCACATGCTGCAGCTTTACAGTAAATTACATTTGTACTGCGATAGAAACAGGATCTGAAATTTTCTCCCGGTTGACAAATTTCTACTGATGTCTCATTTACATTTAAATGTAGTCATTTAGCGGGAGCGCATTTCAGCAGCGAGGAGCCAGGACACCGGAGTAATGAGATATCGCACTATGAGCGCGCTTAGAGCTCGGAGAAGGACACGACAGTCGCACTGAAGCTGAAGTCGTTTATCCCAGTGGACCGCTCATTACTACACTGTGTATCTCACACTTGTAGTAAGCGACAAATAAAGCAGGAGTGAGCCTTGCGCTTATAGATGAGCACACTGGAGTTGATTATTTTCCTTTAACATCATATTCGGGAGTGTTTTATTTCACTTGTACCATGGAGACATGCGGACGTTTTTCTGAAGGGTGCCTCCTCTGGGCTTTCACAACACATCCATAAGCAGGATTTGTGTAAGGCTTTTATCGAAACTTGTGAGACGCCAAACGTTTCTGTAGTTTCTGCAGATCGTCTGCGGTACAAGCCCCAGTGAATGAGCTGTTACTATAGAAACGATAACGTATTAAAGCGAGTGTGTTGATGCAAACCTCTTGTTTGGATCGGGGTGAGACGATAAGACCAAAATATCACGATATTTTGATCATAACAGAAAAAAATCTGTTAAAACATTTTTTCCATTTTAGACATTAACATCTGCTTCCAGAGTTTGTAATTATCATATTAAAAAAAAACAAAATCATAAAACAATGTGTAAAAAGTTATCACAATACCCATGATATCACATAATTTATCATGATGTCATATTGCCCAGCCCTAGTTTGAAGAAGAGTTGACGTTATAGAACATGAATCTGATAAACGTTCTGGCCAATCAGAATCAACCGCATGCACTCACAGCATCTCTTTTATTCTCTTCACCAAAACGGCGTAACGTTCATTAAAACCGCCGAGAGGCGTTATCGTCGCTCCAACACCAAGCTGTGTCAGTAAGCAGCTTTTCCTGATGAGTCTGTGTATGGCTCAGTGGTGGGCCGTGTAAGCATCACCTGCGGAGTATGAAAGCAATATTAAGGGCTCTCTCTGCTGCCTCTAATTCTGTTTCAGTGCTCTACCTTTGATGCGGAGCCGTTAACAGAGGCTGGATTTATCTGCGCGTTTTTAAAGGCCAACAGATAAACATTTTAATGTTGCCTTCGGCCGGTAATGAGTGCAGAAAGAATGGAATAATGGAGGTGAATAATAGCACCACATCCTTTATGCAACTTTCTCTGACCTCATCAGTGGCTCCATTCATGGCTCCGGCTAATACGCACTAAGAGGATGCACAAGGACACAAGTGCTTATAACGTGCATTGTATTAATCAGTACACTACGCAGTGAATGAACCTGACAGCCTGCACTAATTATCTTAAATAGGGGAAGTGGGGGAAAAACTGTTAATAGATGATTTTTGAAATTGTGGTGTGATGAAGTTTGTTCCGATTGAGAGAATCTCAGGATGCCATCGCAGCAATGCGGTAGTGGTAAACTTTATTTAACCAGGATAAAAACTCATTGAGAGAAAATCTGTTTTACAAGAATGCAAATGTCTGCAGCTTAAAGAAGTGTCCTCCGAGCCTGTTTTGTATCCTACATGAACCTTAATAACCTGCTGTCTGACTTCAGAGCAGAGCAACAGAGCAGCTTTCTCTGACGCAGCGTGGCATCGCTTGTCCGTGCTGAAGAACAGATAAAGCCGCGCTCGCAAAACATGAGTGGAGTTTGAAATAAGAAAATGAAAAGACATGTTCCAGCGGTCTTCTTCTGTTCACCACGGACTTACTCGACTGGAGAGAATGGCAAGCCTTCGTCTTTACACTCGCTTTATATGATGTGGTTTATGTAGTAAATGAACCAGGAAGTAGACAGGAAATGAGCAGTGACGAGAATTCAGGAGGTGATGACCTCTGGGCTAATTCAAAGTTGTTTGTTTGTTTGTTTGTTTATTTGTGTATAACTTTGCATATATTTGTTAGCATCTAAATAACAGATTTGTAGCATTAACTCATTTATGTGCAAAAAAAAAAAAAAAAAAAGTTAGAACCTTATATTTGGAAATGCCCCAATGTCATCTTATCCCAAATGCCCTTCCATCTCCATCCATCCATCCATCCATCCATCCATCAGGGAAACCCCCGAAGTGCAGGTAGACCATGTAAGCTCCGTGTGCACGGGGCAGAGGCGGGATTCGAAGCCCCAGCCCTAACTGTGCTCGTACATAGCTCCGCCCCCCAAATCAGTTTCATACAGCAGCAGTGTATAGTCAAAAATGTTTAAAATGGAAAAAAAAAATGTTTTTTTTTCACAAACATCAATATATTCATAATCAGCATCAGAAGATTACTTGAACATACATACAAATATGTAGCAAACATTTTATAAAGATGTTTTTTTTTTTTGCATATTTTAAATAAAAATATATGATATATTTTAAAGTAAAAGAATAAAAAAAATAGTATATAATAGCAAATAACATGAATAAATATATAAATAAATTAATTAAAAAAATTAATCTAATCATATTTTTTATGCTGATTTAATTTTTTGTTTCACTGAGAACTCGTATCTGGCGTGTGAAATGTACAAGTTTTGTTTTCCTCCTGCTTTATTTTTCGTACCGTTTCACTTGCAGCGTCTCCGCCTGGAGTTCAGGCCCTGCGGTATTTTGTGAGACTCTGAGCCTCAACTCTTAACCGAATGTTGCACCAGATTTGCCTCATCTGTTAATACGAACAGGGTCAACACTTAGAATGGATGAGTTTTATTCCCCATGTGCACCTGAATGCCAATAAAACTTTAAAAATGCATTAAAAACAAATTTGAGTGCCACGAGGTTCAAACCAATCGCATGCCTCCGCTCGCCGGCGATCCCTTGAGGTCCTCGTGCATTTTATGACGCCCCGACTTTCAGTGCGGAAAAGGTGATATTTCCCCACGTGTTATGAAAAATTAAAGCTGAGGCAAAACAAACAAGCCGGCCGGCCTACACGGAGATCACATCGTCAGGCGAATGGTCCAAATTAATCAGGAAAGTATTGATCGGGAAGCAGCAGCGCTGCCACGTGTCTGCATATTGATATGAAAAGGCCCGTGTCGTCCCTCGTGTTTAATTTCTTTATATCTCCATAATTGATTAATGTTCCTTTGTGAAGAAGAGATGAATAATTTATAAGTCCAGTAGCCTTCGGCTAATGAGAAAGTGCTTAATTTCGGAGAACGTGCCCGTGTTCGATGAGAATCCCTTTCGCCCGATGCTGATGACGTATTAACCGCATCCACGCCGTCGACCCGCTGGAGTGAGACTCGAGCTGGCAGCCGGATAATGATGCTAAAATAGAATAATGATAATGAAAGATTGAGGAGATCTTGTTGAGAGAAAGCACCTGATTGTTAGCATCTGTTGTACTGAATTGATGAATGTGTGTTAATTTTAACACCCCCCATCACTCACACACTCTCTCTCTCTCTCTCTCTCTCTCACACGCACACACACACACACACACTCACTGCCAGTCTGGCTCATTGAGCCTTATTGAAAATGTGCCAGCAACAAAACGGAGGAAATTGAATAAACAGCACTTATCCTTAAAAAGGAGCGTAATTAAATATGCAAATTACCGCTATAATATCGTTAGCCTTGGCAACGCGTCAGGGACTCTCAAATGCGCTCGTGTGTCGGGATCAAGGCTTGGAAGTTTGCCAAAAAGTTGTCACACGTCTGTTTCCTGCTTTTATTCCTGCATTTAAATGAACTCATAATGCCACTAATGAATCCCTTTTGTGCGCAGTTTGTGTACCTTGTAATCATAATGAGGCGCGAATATCATTACACTCGAACGTCATCGGCTGGTCCACATCTATCTATCTGTTTATTTATTTATGTATTGTAATTCCAGGCTGTCGCGACATCCTCAGAGAGGTGCCACTCACCCGCTAATTAATCCATAATGTGGCCTATTGAGACACTTTTTCAAGCTTGTCACCGTTCCAGCTTTTCCCTGGCACTGCCACCTTGCGCTCTTCACTTCACTCTGTCGCTCTTTTCCCGGCAGGATGTTGAGAGCAGGACGCAGATGCCCTCTTCAGAAGAGACGCTCTTGTTTTCCTGATAAGAGCTCTCTCTAATCTGCGCAGCAGCGAGAGCTAATTTGTATTTGCATCTAAATAGACGGCGTAATTTTCATCAAGCCGGAAGATGATTGAGCCACCAGGGGCAACGATTCAAGTTATATATTTATCTTATTAGCAAGTGCTCGTTAGATACTGTTTGTGAAACCTTTGTTTTTTTGTTTTTTTTTTTCATATTACACTGAAAAGAAGAGAATTTTTTTTTAATCTTTAAGAAATTTAACATTTAAAAAAAAAAATGATGTAAAAACATCAAATCAACAGCTTCCAGTCAGTTTGTCATTAAATCTCTAAGTAATAATCCAATAAAAATCCAAATCTGAGTGCTTTTTATTTAATTTTTAAAAAAGAAATGCCACTAAGTTTGCAGCATAGGTGAAATAATGATATTATTAATTTAATGCTAGTTCTCTTAATTACATTTCTGTGAAACAACACACTTCTTACTCCTTACGTTTCCATTCAGACGTTTTATTTATTTATACTTTTTAATCTTTATTTATACTGTAGTACTGTTGAATTCTGGATTCTGATTGGTCAGGAGCAGGTGGGGGTGGGGTGGGGTGATGAGATAAAAATGACAGTTTCTACGGTTTCTATAATAATAGCTCATTTAAATGGATTTATTTAGCATTTGTGGAAGGAGTCTCCAGTGTCAGGTCTTTCCGATCTGAAGCACGCTGTGTAATTTTATACAATTGTTTTTTTTTTCTCTGTTTGCGTGAAGGGTGCCGATATTTCTGGATTCGGCCCTGATACAGGGTTCAGAACACGTACTTTATAATGGTGATGCCGCAAAATAAAATGGTGGTGGTGGTGGTGGTGGTGGTGGAGCTTGCCTTTGTAAAACTTTCTGGCATTTTAAGACTCAGTTTTCAGAATCTAAGAGTGAAAACGCTAAGCAGCAAAATCAAACAGGCGGGAAAAAAAAAGTTTGCGGAAAGTTGTTCGTTCGTATTAGTTGAGGTAAGCAGGTTTCCAGCATCAAAAAAAACCCCAGTATGATTAAGTGACTGCTTTTGAGCACCGTTGTTCTGTGAGAGAGAGGGAGAGGGAGGGAGAGAGAGAGAGAGGGAGAGAGAGAGAGGGAGAGAGAGAGAGAGAGAGGGAGGGAGTATCACAATGCTGTCTATGATCAATCTGCAGTGTTTATAAAACTTTACGAATGAAAGACTGCAAATTTTAGTTTTAAGCTAAAAGAGACACTTTAATGCAGATGATGATTTAAAAAGCAATGATTTAAATGAATTGAGGCAACAATCATAAATCAATTATTGTCAATTGAGTCTTATTGCTTGTAAATAGATTATTATTTAAAAAAAAAAAAAAAAAAAAAAAAAAGAACAGCCAATTGGTGTGTGAAGAAAAATCATATTTTTACCCTGATGTGTAAATAAGGCTGGCAAGTTGATTTGCTCGTAACTCGATTGCTCGATACTTGAAATAGTCCTTCTGTCCTTCATCATCATTGGGGAATTAACAGTAAGCCGAGCGCAGATTCCGAAGAAATTATCGATCGCAGGCTATTAAATCAAATCGTATCGCATCGTCGCGGATACAGTGTTGTTGTCAAATATCATTTCGTTGCCTTTAGAAAGGAAAGTGTATCGTGTCGTGTAGAAGCTTGAGGTTCACACCCCTACTAACAGACCGTCTGATAGACGTAGACTGCTCTAATCTTTTCATACCAAACCTTCTCATTGTTAGCTCTTCTGTTATTTTCAAGGCTTTAGACAGATAGACAGATAGATTCTTTTCCTATAACAGCACATCCTTAAATCTTCTTATACCACAGCAATTTGCCAGCGAGGTTTTTTTTTCCCCTGTCTATCGGACCTATAAATAGTCATTCAACCACCACCCTCTCTTTTTCTCTCTCTTAAAGTTAACAAGACGAAAAACAAAAACCTCTTGTATGTAACGTTACAGAGAAACCATGAAGTGCAAACTCCTCCTGTGACAGAAACCCCGCCTGTTACAAAGCGCTGACACTGGAGACTCCTTCCGTAAATGTTAAATGAACATCTCCTTACAGAAAGCTGATCAAACAGGTACTCGAATAAACACACACACACACACACACACACACACACACACACACACACAGAGGTAAATTAATGTACACGATTACACCGAATGTTCTCATAGCTAAGCTCATGTACAAGCTGCCAAAAAAATAAAATGCCAGATTTAAAAACAGACATTCCAGGCATGCACACACACACACACACACACACACACACACACACACACACTTCTGTGGACACACCCTTTTTTTTATACAAAGAATGACATCCACACACACACACACACACACACACACACGCGCCCCTTGCGGGGAGGCTGCACTGAAATCACACTAATAGCAGCTTTTTTCCCCACAGCTGGTTTGTGACAGTTTTAGCTTTCTTTTAATTAAAAAATACCTCTCTCCTCCTCCTCCTTCACTCTTTCTCTCTGTCTCTCTCTCTGTCTGTTTTCTGTCACTCCTTGTCCTAGTCACCTACCATAATATGTACATGGGAACCTTAATTCAAGGAACGTTTCATCCTTCTGTACACACACAGCGTCCATTTTCTCATTCTGTGAGCCGTGATTTTGAATTGAAGGTTTGTTTTTTCACATAATTTTTGTTGTGGTTTTTACTTTTTGCACTTGAAAGTGATTTATTGATTTATTAAACATAGATCAATATCCTGTGATCACCATCTCCCATCTCCCAAAAAGTGCAAGTACAAGTTAGTACTGTGTGTGTGTGTGTGTGTATATATATATATATATATATATATATATATATACACATACATACACACACAGCGATAAACAGCCATCCCCTCCTGTTGAAAAAGGTAAGGATAATTAACAAATGAAGAGAAAGTGTGGAAAGAGGGATTAGTTCTCAATACCAGGTGTGTGACCAGGTGTCCTCAGACGATTTATACGTTTTAGACTGTAAGTCTTTCCTGAGTGGAGTGACCTACACGGACGTTAAGCCAGCGCCTTTGAGTTCTGTTTTTTTCAGTTCAGTAGCATGAACTGTTTTAGCAGTTTGTAAGAGATATTAATAAAAAGGGTTTGAAATGACAAGGTATTGATAACGAGTTTCCATATGTGCAATGCACATACTGATATTTAACCAATTCATGACGTTACGATCGCATTCAACATAATTTGGTTTATATGAGTGTATCAGGAAGGAGAGAGAGGGAAAGAGAGTGAGTGAGAGAGACAGAGAGAGAGAGAGAGAGAGAGAGAGAGAGAGAAAGCACAAGAGGGAAGGTGTTGAGATGGTTGCGCTGTTAGACAGAGCGTACTCTTAGTGGTTGTGACAGAAATTGATCTGTTTGTGTGGAGTGTGTTCACAGGCTTTCAAAAAGAGCACTACGGTGTGATAATCAGTAAACCATAAGTGGATTCCCGCACATAGAGTCACACACACACACACACACACACACACACACACACACACACACACACAGAGGCCACTTTCAACAGAAGTCTACGGTTTCTGAATTTACCTTGTTTATGAATCCATATAGGTTAATCTTATAAGTTAATCATGAGTTGTTTCAACTGGATCGTTTAGAGGATACTGTGCTTCTATAGATTTAAAATGGGGCTCATATTATGGACAAAATATGTGGGTGAAGTGGAAAAGGGCTGGACAACGCAAATGCTCTTTCTTTTTTTTTGAGCCGTTGCTCCCTGAAATGTCTGTCTGTGTGTGATGTTTGTGTGTTTGTTGTTCTTGCGCTTTTTAATGAAACTGATGTCGACTCATCCTCCCACAAAAATAAGATCATCTACTGAAGAATGTCGGAAAAAAAAAAAAAAAAAACACTCTCTTAACAAGGCAAAGCCATGGAACGCTTTCATATATTTAACAGTTAAAAGGACAGCCAGTAGAGTTCATGCCAGTTCTCCTAAATCACAGAGTTATGTCTAGTCTCACCTCACCTTTATCGTTATCTTAACCCTTATGCTCTGCTCGCTTAAGAATGACAAACAAGACATTGTGGCTGTTAGCAATTGAAAATGAAACGTCCATTCAGAGATATTCCAGACACGCCAGACCTCTGGAGATGTGTGTTTGCACAAATCATTGCACATTCATTTAAACAGTAATTTACAAGACATGACGTTAGAGATACGTTTCATTCATTAATTTTACGTCTGCATTTCCTGGTGGGGTTTGCGGTGGCAACTAGCTGAGAAGGTCAGTCTAGACTTCTCTCTCCTGGGCCACAGATTGCTGCTCCTACTTGGGAATCCTCAGAAATTCCCAAAGCAACTGTTTGAAATACTTTCTCCCGGGGGTCCTGGGTCTGCCCCTGGGCTCTCCGTCCAGTGGGATGTGCCTGATGCAGCTCTAGCAAGAGCTGACCAGGGGGCATCCTCTACTCTGAGACTCTCATGCATTGCTTAGCTCTTCACCTTATCATGGAATATTAGCCCATTAACCCTGTGCAGGAATCTCATTTGTTCTGTCTTAATTGCAGTCTTATTCATTCGGTCACTATCCATAGCTTTGTCTGACATCTGAGCCCTGCTTCACCACCGCAGGCTAGTACAGCAACTGTAGCAGTGCTGCTGCTGACCAATCTGTTCGTCAGTCTGAATCTCTCTTTTTCATCACTCATGAATAACCTCCCAAGGTGCTTAAACTCCTCCTCCAGGGTCAAGGTCTCTTCCCTGACCTACAGGGAGCATCCAACTCTTTTCCAGGTGAGAACCATGATCTCAAACTTGGAGGCGTGGGTTTTAATCACAGCCTCTTCACACTCAGTAGCAAAACGTTCAAGTGTGTGTTGGAAATCCACTTCAGATGCTGTAAAGATAACACCATCATCTGCAAATAACGGTGATGTTACCTCAAGGCCCCGACTACCGGACATCTCTCTAACCTTTGCTGTGTCTTGATATCATGGCCATGAAAACCATATGCAGGTGTTGAGACAAGACATAGCTTTGACAGAGACTTACATCCAACGTAAATGGCTTCACTCATACAGAGACTGGGGTGCAAACCAGATACCCCATACTCCTTCAGTACCCCCCCGCAACAAATGCCAAATCCACAAACACACACATAGACTAGAGATTCAGCAGATGCCGTTATCCAGAGTGACTTGCAGAACTGCTTTGTAGTCTAATCACAAATATTTCCACGCACGTGCTAGTTCACCTCGTTAGGGTGAGAATACCAGGATACCATCAACCTGAAAACCTTTTAGGAGGTTAGTACAGAAAGAAAATAAAACACTTTTTCTTCATTTGCAGACAGCCAGTGGCTCAGCTGTTTGGATAGTGAGGGGATATTCATTGTACTTCCTGGGAGCCAGGATAGAGAAGAGTCTTACGGCATATCTTCAGGGATAGTGGATCCAGTCAAGTCATGCTAGAGACTTGAAGAGTGTGTGTAATAAGAGTGTAAAAAGTGCCATCAGGTAGGTAAGGGCTAGCCCATTTTTCGCTTTGTAGACAAATATCAGTGTTTTAAATCTAATGCGGGCAGTTGCATAAAGCAAGTGGAAGGCATGCAGCAATGGGAT
The DNA here is from genome assembly GCA_037576815.1 of Pangasius larnaudii. Taxonomy (NCBI): domain Eukaryota; kingdom Metazoa; phylum Chordata; class Actinopteri; order Siluriformes; family Pangasiidae; genus Pangasius; species Pangasius larnaudii. The sequence continues at coordinate 1,181,399 of CM074929.1, forward strand.
GATGTGAGAGAACTTCCAGGGAATGAAAACAAGTCTTGCAGTTGACTGCATCAGTTGAATTCATCAAGCATCTGTGTAGCCTCTGTGGACAGAAATGGCAGGATCCTCCTGATGTTGTAAAGGAGACACTTGCATGACAGCGTCAGGTTAGTAAAGTGAAGCTAAAAAAAGCTAGCTGGTTGTCCAGAACTACCCCAAGGTTGAGTGCATTGCCACATGGTGTGATCTGAGAAATGCTGAGAGAGATCACAAGATCCTGGCATAGAGATGCATCTCCAAGGATATACAACAGCTCAGTCTTGCTGGGATTCATTTTTAACTGATGTACTGCCATCCTTGACCTGATGTCTGCCAGACATGCTGAAATAGCAGTGGTATGAAAACCCTGAGAGTGTGGGAATAGTGAGAGAACATCACCAGTGCAGAGACTGCATGGGGCAGGTACGGATCCCCTCCATGCTACTAATAACAAGACTCTTCAGGAAGGACAGCCGGTGAATTGTGCATTGCTCCATGGCCTGGATGGAGCCTCCATTGTTCCTCCCGAATCTGAGGTTCAACTCTCTCCTCTCTAGAACCCTGGCTAGGACTTTTCCAGGATATCATTCCAACACATTCCCAAAAGCCAGTTTCCATTGCAAAGATCTAGTCCATCTAAGACTGTCCATCACATGCTTGCCACCCAACTGACTTTGCACCTGAACCACACCCTTCATCCACAAGATGGCTCCACATTGTTGTTTCATATGTTTTAACTTTTAAAACATATGTCTCACAGTATGGTCTAGCAAGGAAAACCACTCAACTATGTTAGAAGCACAAACACTATATGGCCAAAAGTATGTGGACACCTGACCTTCACTGGAACTCAGAGGCCCAAACCTGCTCCAGCATGACGATGCCCCTGTGCACAAAGCGAGCTCCATGAAGACATGGTGTGTGAAGGTTGGAGTGGAAGAACTCGAGTGTCCTGCACAGAGCCCTGACCTCAACCCCACTGAACACCTCTGGGATGAACTGCACCCCAGACCTCCTCGACATCTGAGGTTCATTTGCAAACACTACTCCCGATTAGTCCTCCTGTGGCTTTTGCTCTATGCTGAAGACAAAATCCTAACTATTTCCAGTGTAACCACTAATATAACCCGATATGGTGCAAGTGTGTTTGTGTGGTTACAGACATGAGTGTACACCTCATTTTATCACTACAAAGTGACTGTTTTGATCCACACCGAAGGCTTGATTTTGTAAGAAAACACTGTTCTACATGTTATTTAACCTTAAGTTTACGATCAAACTTATTTGTTCTGTAACTGTCATAATGTTTTTTTTGTTTTGTTTCTAGCACTTATTTGCAATTTGTTGTTCACTGTTTTATATAGTACATTCTGTGGAGTGAAATGTGTCATTTTTGTTTGTACTGCAGATAGAAATAGAAATTTCACACAGTGTGAATTTGGTAATGGATAATGATTGTTAGCAATTGTAAAAAAAAAAAAAAAAAAAAAAAAAAAAACAGATGTAATCACTTTTCCCTCATCTCAACTTCAGAGCCCGCATGAAACAGCAGTCTGCTAATATTTAACAGGGTTGAGGGAATGTTGCTAATGGGGTAATGGAATGGTTTGTTTCTCACCTGGAGGGTGACATTTATGTCATCTGATATTTTTGACTTTTGTGGGGACATTTTGGTTACTGAGGTTAATGTTAGGGTTAGATTTAGGTGTAATCTTTGTAATAAATTATTATTCATTATTAATAATTGCCTGAACGGAAGGTCCTCGCACAGATGTGTGTGTGTGTGTGTGTGTGTGTGTGGTTGCGTTTGTGTGTCCAATTACTGAGTCTAAACGTACCCATGTTTCATGTGCAGTGTGTTGTGTTTGTGGACAAAAAGGATTAGAGTGAGACTTTAAGCTAATATAATTAAAGATGTTTTGTAACAAGGAGAAAAACGTACTTTTGTTCCTTTTTTTCTTTTATTTTCCTTTATAGGATGATGGAAGGTGAGGTGTGAGATGTTAATGAAATACTTTGCTTACCCGGGAACCTTTTATCGGAGGACACGGGCACAAGCTGATGTTGCGCTGGCCACAGTCGTTGGAGCTCTCGTCCTAGGGACGAACACACAATCACACAATCACTGTTACCACCTCTTTTTCACACTCTCTCTCTTTCTCTCTCTCTCTCTCAACACTACAATGATTTGATCTATCAACCACTTGTGTCAAGAGTGAAGAAAAATAACCGACTGTAACTTAAGCATGCACAATTACTAGGACCTGATTACACACACTGCTTGACGCAACATAAACATACATTACACTACAATTATAGACAGTATTCAACCTCCTTAGCAAGGCACTGCTCTCAGTTCCCGTAGCATAACTCATACAGAAAAGCAAAAACTATATAATCTATTTGTTCTAGTACACTAATTAACATAAAATTAGATGATACCAAATGCACAGCCAGCACCCATGATCTGAACCTAGGACTGGAAAATCCATTAGATCCCTTACATCTAAAGTGCTTATTGTAAATGACACTATAACTGATCAGGGATTTATTGTTCTATTCTTAAACATAAATCTGCATTAGGCCAGATGAGTACACAAGCTAGCCCTACCGGATACGGCTCCTGTATATAGACCCCACATCTAATTGGCGGAGGATGCAGCATTGCAGTTATTCATAACAATACTGTAGGTACTACGCAGAAATGAATTCAATATCATGAACTCAGTATGAATTTAAATCAGTCGAAGCAAAGTCTTTTCCAATAATAGTATTCCCAGGCCACCTGAACTTCTACAGGAGCTTTCCTTTTGAATCAACTTGCGTCAACAGAAAAGTTATTAATTGTTGGAGACTGTAATATTCATTCTGATAATCCACAAGACTCTCTGAGAGCAGCGTTCGTGGCTATATTAGGCTCAATGGCGGCCAATCAGTACGTAACTTGACCCACGCGTTACAGCGGACACCCCCTTGATTTAATACTGACGTTTAGCATAGATATAGAAAGCTGTCACACTACCCGAGTCTGAAATGATCTCAGATCACCATCTCATTTAATTTAAAATGCATCTTAGTCATAATTCACCTCACGAGTGCATTAACGATCACATTTTTACTGAAAATCTCCCACGTTTATTAAGTTTGATTCAAGTGACTAAATACAGTCAGTGTCTCACTTCACACTAGACAACGCACATGAATCACATCCAGAAATCTTTCAGTCATCCTTTAGGGCTCAGAACAGCACTGAAAGAGAAGAGGTTAAAGTAGTAAATGACCAACTTCTGGTCTTGCATCATAGTTGTGTCTACCTGCTTGTGTTGCTCAATCTCACTTTTGATACCACAGATCACTATATTCTTCTGGACAGACTAAATCATTTTTGGAGTTAAGGGAATGACTCAGGTCTTATCTGACTGATCGTTATCAGTCATGGTGATGTCTCTGTGACTACAAAAGTAAACGTCGGTGTTCCACAACATTCTGTCCTGAGGCCCCTGTTTTTTCCCCCACTACATTTTACAGATTTGCCTCTGGGTACAATTCCTCAAAAACCTGATGAGAGCTTCCACTTCCACAACTATATGTTTTCAGCTGACAAGGCTGCTTAATTTCAACATGACAGATGCTTTTCTGCTATGATGCAGAAAAACGAGTTGATGCTTTTGTTACCTCTAGTCCTTATAAGAACCAGAAAGGTTGCCCCATTAGTGGTCTTGCCACACAGTAAATGAGTGACCTTTTTTTTTTTTAGTCCTTTTGGTCTATGATCCATCCTTCAGGCAAAAGGTGCACCACATTCTTTATTAGTACCTAGAATCATGACAACTACAGCAGGGAACAGATCTTGTTTTCTCTACAAAGCCGCCCGCAGCTGTTGAACAGCTATCCAATTAGTGTTCGGGACTCAGTCCCAGTATTAATCTTTAAGCCTACGTTAAAAATCTATTTGTTTTTGTCATTTTTTCTTTCAGGACATTGTTAAACAGCTTTTCTCTAAGGGAAAGGTGAAGATCTGGGGGCTTCATGCTCATAGAGAGCTTTGGTAAACTGGTTTGTTGGTAAACTGGAATGTTTTGAAAGATGCTGTCACCTCTCTTTCACATGAATCCTTTGGATTGTTGATGCTGGAGTGGTGGAATTCAGATGTTTAAGGCTTCCCTCAAGCCTGTATTGCTTTCTGTCTCTCCCTTTAAGTACATATTGTCATAGTTAGACCTGTGGGAGTCCCAGCTTGCACTCTGATCACCACTGTATGATAAAAACATACCTAGCAATCCGTTCTCGCTCTCTCATTCTGGACATGCCTGATTCTTCTTAATGCTCTGCTTTTCTGATTTTTTTTTTTTCTCCTGCAGTTTATGCCCAAGACTCATTCTTGTTTCTTACCCAATACTGTAGATTTGTTCCTAAGCACTGTTGCCCTAATCATTAAGACTTTCTTTTGCTCGTCCCAGGATTCTTATTCACAATATTCTTCATACTGAATATCCTTTCAACACACTCGGTACAGTTTGACTTTACTCTTCTACATGAGGATGGGTTCCAGTTTGAGTCTGGTTCCTCTCAAGGTTCCCTTCCCACTGTTCCTCTGGCTCGTTCATTAGGGATCTAAATCTGCATCTACATCTGTAAAGCTGCTTTGTGACAACATCTACCATCAAAAGCACTATGCAAATTGAATTGAATTGATTATTCACTTATGTATTTACGCAATACCCCTAAATCCTAGAAGAGGTGATTCATGTATGAACTGAATTTTGATGCACAGATGCGTCTGGAAGACTTGGAAGAGTTTGACACTCTACTGCCATTGCTTAAAGCGAAGCTAGACATTACACAAGAGGTCATCTAACCAGCGAGCATGCGTCAGGTGGGACAAAGAAACATCAACATGAAAAGAAAAAAAGGCGACAGATGGAGAGAGAGAACATGGGGGAAGAATGAAAAAAAAAGCAAAAGATGGGAGAGACTTTCAGCGATACAGAAAAGAAGGGAGGGGGGGGTAGAGGCGGATAAAGGCAAAGAGGGTTGTTTTGTCTTTAAAAAGTAGATGGGTATGTGGAAAGAGCTATATGAGATAAACTATATAATCAGATGTCTTCCAGAGAACCACACCTATAACGTGAGCCTGTGCCCACTGCAGGCTCGGATTCCTGGTCTTGGTTGATAGGACTGGAACGTGATGTTGTCTTCTGCTGTTGTAACCCTCAAGGTTTGACATATTGTGCATTTTGAGACACTCGCCATGGTTGTAAAGGGCGATTATCTGAGTTACCATAGACTCCCTGTCACTTCAGACCAGTCTGGCTGTTCTCCTCTGAGCTCCCTCATCAACGAGGAGGTTCCCTCCACAGAACCGCTGCTCGCTGAATGAGTTTTGTTTTTCACACTATTCTGTGTGAAGTCTGAATGAAAATCCCAGGAGATTTTCTGAAAGACTCAAACCAGCTGGCACTAACAACAATGCCAAGGTTACAGTCACTATCACATATTTTCCCCATTCTGATGTTTGATATGAACATTAACTAAAGCTCTTGTCCAGTAGCTGCATGATTTTATGCATTGTGCTGCTGTAACGACTATGTTGTGTAGCTAACTAGCTCACAATGACTTAGTACATTATGCTAGCTACAATTTTTAGCCTGTTGATTATGAGTTTGGGCAACACTTTGGAGCCTTTACTTGCTCAGTGGGCTAGCCAATGGATTTATGATTTGTCCACCTCAACTTGGCAAACTGCCGTAGTAAAAGAGGGATGAAGCACTTTATGATGTGCTGCTACAGGAAAATAATCCACGCTGAACTGGTAACAGTAACTCTGCTTCAAAGGAATAGGATTATTTCCTTATAACAGCACACCTCCAAGTGTTTTATTCCTTACATACTCCGTAATAAAACTAAAAGGTTCTTTTAATTAAGGGGAAAAAAAATTCAAGCTGAGGCTTCTATGGTCATTTTCAAGGTGCATGACTTCAAAGTCTACACCCACGTAACGCACATACGTCCACATAACAGAAAATCCACAGACGCTAAGAACATCCACGAACACACACGAGGTGTCACACCAAGTTCTGCATCACTTCCTGAACACAGTGCAGTGGAGAAGAATCAATAACGTGAGCAGCGATTCACACACATACACACACACACACACACACACACACACACACACACACACACACACACACGCGTGCGCATGCTCATGCAATGCCATCAGTCTCATCTGACAACAAAGCGTTCTTTAATTACAGGAAATAATTGCTGTTATGAAGTTTGAAATGAAAAGCTGTGTGTCAACATCAACACATGGCGGATAAAGATGATGAGGGAGAGAGTCGAGGTGTCTACCAACCTGACATAATATAAACACACAGGATCTCACACACACACACACACACACACACACACACACAAAGAACACACCTCTGCAAATGTTTTAGTGCTTTAATCCTAGTAAAATTGTAAAATTTAGTACAGATTTAGAAATGACATAAAAGTTATTTAAAATGACATCACGGTAAATCTCTGAAAACAGGTTTCTCACACAGTTTGCAGGTTCTGCACACACACACACACACACACACACACACACACACACACACTTCTGGCAGCTATTTCAAAGCGATATAATTTACATGGGCTCTAATGGTTTGAGCATTTGCACTGACATCATGAGGGGTTTCGATGAGCGTGCTGATTAGCCTGATTAGCCTGATTAGCCTACTGGCGCGCTTGGCTCTCTCAGCTATGTGTGATGTGTGACCAAAACACGGGCTTCCCTTAATGAACACCTCCTTCACTCTCTTTATTTTCATTTTTTTTTTCTCAATCTCCTTTAATACCTAGAATTAACAGAATGAAAGGGGACCCGAGCCATTTTCCACAAAACCTAATATCTATGGATTAATTGTCCTTTCAGAGCCACACCATCTCAACGTTTATTTCTATTTCTAGTTGAATTTCTACTGCAGTTGAACAAAACTACAAAGTCCACCGATGTCTTTGTGGTAAAACTCGTTGCAAAACTACATCAGACTTCGTGTTTCTGCAGCTTTAAGCCCCTCCCACTGTCTGACTGAAAAAGAGATCATTGTTATCATTTACATCACATTTACTGGCAACAAATATCTACAAGTGGCTTCAGGATTTGGATTTTTAAAAGGATTTTGAACAAAAAAAAAAAGTCTTTCAGTGGAATTTCTCAGCTGTGAAAATACTGTAATCAAACGATAAAATATTGCCTAATCCGTTTATGGGTTCATTCTTTTTTCGTTTCAAAACAGAAAAGGGCAAACGAGTTGTTTTAAAGCAGTTTTTAGCTGTAAAACCGTAAATATTTATTTTTAAAGAGCCTCTATTTTCTCATTTTACTTGTTTTTCATTATTTCAGATTCATTTACGACCTGAAAAAAAAACGTCATATGCTAATTTTAATTACGTCTACGTTGCGTATCAGCCTTTAGTGCGTACTAGGAAAAAGAGTAGATTAAAGATGGCCATTAGTAGGATCATTTTTCTACTTTATTTCTTCATATGATGATTCCATTTTTATCTTTATTTTATTTTTTTTTTTAATGAAATCAGTATAAGAATCCAGAGTACACATCGTAACCAGAGAATGGCCGACTTCGAAGTGTCAACTCGGTTCACGCTGAATCAATGGTAAAACGTAGAAACAATTAAAAGAAACCTACATGAACTGATCGCACTCCCTCTACATAATTCAAACTAGTAGATTACTTGTTACTTGTATAATTTTATATAAGTGACATCATGTTTTGATGAGAAACTAAATATTTTTATGTAAACCATATGTAATATGTTCTCTCAAGTCTGACCGATCACATATTTCCTTTTTTTTTTTTTTTCTTTTTTTTTTTTGACTTATTGAAGTTTGGATTAAACCCATTCAAATTAAGCGAACAGTCAAATACGTGCTAATAGCTATGGACCATATACAGATGCTGGGGAAGTTACGTGTATTCAGAGACAGGTTATGCACCTGCTTAACTTAAGTCCCAATCAGATGAAATGTCTACAAATGTCAGCGACCTATAAGACCTCAGTATTTAATATGATAATAATATAATAATGTTGGGTTGTGATTTCCACCTCTAAATAAAAATATATATATTGGACCCATTGGCTTATGCTTTACAGACCCCCCCCCCCCCCCCCCGACCCCCCCTGTGAGAACCACTGCCGTAAACAGGATGTTGTCTCTCTGTGCTAGCTGTAGACATGCTCCTGCTGGCTCATATGATGCTTTAGCTGGCAGCTCTGCGTCTCAAGATGTGCCACTCTGATAGACTCTTACCCAAAAAGATTGAATGCCTTGATACAAATTTAAAGGTGCTTCAACTTAGTATTAGTTTAGGGGTGTGCACATTTTTATTTTTCATTTTTCTTCCCCCCCCCTAAACTGATTCTTATTGTTTTTTGCACTTTAATTTACAGGTTGCATATATTTTTCGCATATATTTCGCATTAAAGCTAGAAAAGGTTCTGACATGAAAGATCTTGATTTCATTTTTTTTTTTTTTTAAATCACAAAACATGTGCTTTGTATACGTGCGGTCAAATGCGTGTGGGAATATTTGTACAGTTCTCCGTGTTGATAAATCCCATAATTTGTGTTGTAAACTTGTACACTACTGTAAGCACCATTGCCAAAAGTGGGTGCATTAAAAAAAAAAATACACTTTTAGCGAAAGTACAGTGAATTAAATAAACCTGGAGTAGAAAATCTGCAGAGGAAAATCGGGTCAGTTTCTTCATTCCCCTTTGCCACAACTTCACCTCCCTCCGGTTCTAATCATCATCTCCATCTTTTCATCTCTCTGGCTTTCCCACATCCCCCTGCTTTACCTGTATGCTTGTGCCACAGAGCAAAACGAACAAGATACAGAGTAGACATAACTACAGACCAGGAGATACTACATGTGCACGTATATATACACACATATACACATAACTACACACACGATTCTACACATGCAAGCATGTACATTCACACACACACACACACACACACACACACACACATACAGTAGACATATATATATATATATATACATACGTGCAAGCATGTAATGCTATAATGTCACTAATAACCAGCATCGTATACACACACACACACACACACACACACACACACATACAGTAGACATATATATATATATATACGTACGTGCAAGCATGTAATGCTATAATGTCACTAATAACCAGCATCGTATACACACACACACACACACACACACACACACACATACAGTAGACATATATATATATATATACGTACGTGCAAGCATGTAATGCTATAATGTCACTAATAACCAGCATCGTATACACACACACACACACACACACACACAC
>CM074929.1:1190897-1205194 GCA_037576815.1 Pangasius larnaudii
ACCCACACACACACACACACACACACACTATTTATATATATATATATATATATATATATATATATATATATATATATATATATATATATATATATATATATACGTACGTGCAAACATGTAATGCTATAATGTCACTAATAACCAGCTTCGTATACACACACACACACACACACACACACACACACACACACACACACACACACACAGGCATTTTTCCAGCAATGTCTTTGACAGAAATTGTATTTTTTTTTAATTCTACTCTTGTTATACCAGTTAAAATGACAGTGCTTTGTTAGTAGTCGTGCTTAAATCAAAATAATCTGAAATATAATGACATTAATAATATAGCAATAAAATCATCAGTAAAGTTGTCGGATGTCGCGACAACAACGCGAGACGCAATACATTAAGAATTTCTGCGTATAGGCGTAAGCGTCACTAAAGGGCGTGGCCTCTTCCAGGATAACCCCGCCCCCATCTACAGAGCACAAGGGCTCACTGAATGGTTTAATGAATCTTTTATTTCTTCAGACGGGTTTTTTTTTCCACAGCTCTAACAATGTCCCTGCCATCACATCCTTGCAAATTGCTTAGTAGTTTCTTTCCTTTTATCAGTATTCCATACAGCTGTTTTTTGGGGGTTTTAATGATTTTAATTTTAATGTTTTTTGAATTAATTTTACGTTAAAAACCGGTAGCTTTCCATCATCTCATCATCCATTCATTAATTCATTATGATAGCAGTGTAAACACAGCAAAGAAGACAATAATAACACAACACAAGAACAGATCTGATTTACGTTGTGTGGAAAACATTGTAGAAATAAAAGCAGATTTTTCCTACTTTGGCAAATACATACTGTAGGCAGATCTTTTTTTTTTTTTTTTTGGAATCAGACTAGAGGTAGGCACTGGGACTGGGATACTGTGGCAGGTTTTTACTTTCACATGGACACACTTCACATTCGCATTCAGATATGAAGCTCAAGAAAGGCCATGTTCATTAAAATGAATGATACATTCACAGTCATTCATTCATCCTTAGTAACTGCCTGGTCAGGGTCGCAGTGGGTTATATTAGGCTGCTAATTTGACTAAATTTTGGGAACTTGAATGTTTGAATGAAATGTTTCTCTTTAAACTTTGTGTACTAAGCTTAAGTTTTACTACATCCACTATTCTTACTAAAGTACACTGCAGTTATTCAATAGATTCTTCTTCAGATCAGACCACACTGGAAATATGTGATTTTTTTTTTTATTTAAAATTGTAAATAAACCGAAGGTTCTAGACTTTTGAAAAATTAGACAGTAAATGTTCTATATCTTAAATATGTATTACTCAGGATCCTGCACTATTTCTAGCTCCCGATTTAAATGTAAGCAAATGTGTGATATTGAGCATGTTAACTGATTTGTGCAAAAGGTCAGATTTTTGTATAATCTCTTCTACTGAAGCATGCGATCAGACGGCACTCTGATGGATTTGACCCTAAATGGATCATAAGGTTTGGGAACAAACGTATGTGGAGTCCATGCCAAAGTGCACACTGTCATTAAAGCAAAAAAAAAAACAAAAAAAAACGGATGAACCAAATACTAAGACATTCCTGTAAATATTTCAAGATTCTACTTTTTTTGCTCGAGTTGTTGTATAATTTGTAATGAAAGTTGTCGTATTAAATTAGTATTTAGTATTGCTCTGAGACTGTATGTGTAAGGAAAAAAACAACAACAGGGTGTGCTATTATAGGAAAATAATCAACATTGTGCTAGTTTGATGAAGCAGAGTTACTGTTACAACCCCGAAGTTGATTACATTCTATAGCAGCAAGTATTAAATGAATAATGCATGTTTTTTTTTTTATCTCTTTAAGTTACTTTTAATGTTGTGGAACATCCGCAAGTCACTTATATGATAGCAGCTATAAACAGTCGCTCCCTCACCGACTTCTTTTTCTCTCTCTCTCTCTTTAAATCAGCAAGACATTAAAGATGCAGAAAACGTACTCACAGTTACAAAGCCCTGACACTGGAGACTCCTTCCATACATGTTAAATAAACATCTCCTTACAGAAACCGTCACCACATCAATGATTATACCTTTTTCTTTCTTAAACTACAACATGACTTTAATCTGTTTATGGTGAGTCTGAGATTATGTGGCGCTTCCGCTGTACAAATCTCTGTAAATGAGTGGTTACGATATAAACGATATCGATATTAGACACGAGCGCATTAACAGAAACCTGCGATTTGAATTACAGCCAGCGCTTACTGTCAGAGCAGCTGTTAGAGAAAAAGAATCGACACGTTTTGACCAATCAGATGTGAGGATTCTACAGTGCTGTGCTAGATGTATATATAGATATATTACACTGCTAAATATGCTATACTATAACGTGTGTGTGTGTGTGTGTGTGTGTGTGTGTGCTGACAGCATCTGTATTCTGACACCCAGTGATTTTGGTTCAGCACCTGACACATACCACACACGCACACACACACACACACGCACACACGCGCACGCAGTCACACTAAGATGCATGGCTTAGGAATGTACTGCACGCCAAGTCGTTCTGACGTTCAACTTTAAATGCCGTCTTTTTTCTTTTTCTTTTTCTTTTTTCCCCTCTCTGCCTATTCTGCTGTGTTGTTTATACTGATAGAAGGCATGTCTGCATTGCATATCCATTACTGCTTCAAAAAAGAATGCCACCTATCTGCTTATCTTCCCTCGCAACCAATGTTCTGTATCCAGCTGTGGCACCTCTATCAAGCAGTTTTGCAGAGCTCCATCAAGATGTAAAGAAACGACAACAATACCTAAACGATGACCTTAACCCCTCAGATTTCGGGTAAACACATCTCTCAAGGCTCTTTCCTCCAAATACCAGTAGGCTCCTCCAGAAGCCTTCCCCGCAGGCAGTTCATCTTTTGATCGTATATGTCTCCGTAACCCACGTGAATCTCGTCCCATTGAAGTTCAAAGGAAGTTCCAAGCTACTGAATCCCTAAAGGAGGCTTACATTTCCGTATCTGATGGAATCCGGTTGCTGTTTTTTTTTTGTTTTTTTTTATCAGAAAGCAATAAATCACTTTAATCTTGAAAAACCTTATCAGCTTACTACAGGCGTCGTTTAGTTGTAAATTGACCCAGCAGAAAATGCCCCTGCTTCCAGAAAGCTGGAATACATTGAGCTGGATCACTCTTGACTACACTTGAAGGAAAGAACACTAAGGCCTCACCAATCTCTTTTGTGATGGAATTTCTTTCTTTCGTTAGCAATGTTAGTCTACTTTCACTTCGGCTTCCTACATTACCCATAATGCCGTTTGAACTACCAACGCGGATTAGCTCTCACTTCAAATCTACCTAAAGAGAGTGATGCAGCGGCGCTTTAATCCTTTAGTCGGTCCAGCTCTCTTGCCACCTCATCTGTACACTCTGCTCAAAAGGATCAGCTTCCAAAGCTTTATCTTTCCAACACCATCGCGCTCATCAACTCGTCTCCGACGGAACTCGTCGTATAGCTGAACCGAACTCAGTGTGACCCTGAATGTTGCTGGAAAATAGGGAGTGAGAAAAGAAGCTCTTGCTCTTTTGTGTTTAGGAGTTGTTGTTTTTTTCTTTATTTTGGAGATCGTTCCTTTTAAACGCAATTGTAACTGCACTAGCAATGATACAACTTCTAACGAATTTCACTACACGCATGCATACGCAAGATGGCTTCCCTGACAGTTTCAGGGTGGAGCTTTCCTTTAAATGTAAACGACTTACCGCTTGAACTTCCTGTCTGTACCCGTGTGTCAGTAAAAGCCACCTGAAAGAAAATAGTCAGAATGACTAAAAAAAAAATACAGATACAAATAGAAAAAAAATACAGAACTGAAGAGAAAGAAAACTAAAGACAATACTGAAAATACAAGACAAATAAGAACCCATCTGACTAACAATAATCATATATTGGGGTGTAAGAGTTACAGCTTACCAGCTCTATGGTGCATTAATAATACATGAAAACTAAAGAATGATTACGTTTTGGTCTGCACACAAACCTAGTGATGTAGTGCACCAGACTGAATGATTTGAAAGATTACTGTAGCAGAGTTGATCGATGTGTGACCAAGCAAAAGTAATAACTGCCGGAGAGGGCGGGATTGGTCAAACCTTCTGTGGGCGTGGCCTTGAGTAGGATTAGGAAACATTTCCGAGTCGAAATTGGTACCATGAAGCGTCAGTGTGAAACAAAACCTAACCGCTTATCAGTAATGATTAAGCTAACTGTCATCACCATCCGCTGCTTTTTATGTCGTCTGGATTTTATGTACCTGGACTTTTGCATATGTTAGTGCTGCTTCAAAACCTCTTCACGGACGTGAATATGAACTCTTACCAGAGTGGGAGGCTGAGCGAGGCAATCCGGTGGGGGCGTGTCATCTCACCCGCCACTCACGGCGCGCTCTGGTTTGAGATGTACCCTCAGTCTCTGTCAGCCTATGACTGGTGGAGCCAGATCTCAACCTCTGACCCTTGTGAGTGATCCTCCTGATGGCAAAGGTAGTAGAGAATCAGCAGAATATTCACAGATGGAGAAATCAGGGAGGGGTCTGGGAGCCTGCATGGAAGCTTGAATGGACTGACCAACAAAAGACAGTAACGTTTTTGCAACAGATAAGGCGGTTAATGATATTAGATATAGATTAATGATATTAGATATAGATACAGTATACAGATACTTGTTTTGAGGCTCCTGATCAGCTTACTTGAGGTTCTAACTCTCCCTGCTCAGCATGTCATCACACTTCTGTTCAGATGGAAATTCTGCACACTGGAAATTATAATAGCGACCAAACTGCCTTTATAATAATTAATCGCACCATCGCACGAGCAAGAGTGAAATTATACTGAATGTCAGCACAGCCGTGATTCACCGCATGCACGTTATCATTAATCGTAATCACATAATCATGGATGTTTTTGCTCTACTAGTGGAAATAGATCCCAGAGATGCCACGCTGACACCGACTAGCTAGCTCACACTGATTTGTCATGACGAGCTTTCATATTTTAAGCTAAAGGTTATATTCCTGGAAAGCATCACTGTCTACTGATGATGTCGCTAACTCTACTGTAGTAACGGTTCCAAACTAGGAAGTGGAATTTTACGCGGTGAACACAGACAAGCGGAGCGAAAAGTGAAAAGTCACAGTGTGGTTACAGGAAATATAAGCACACTTGGAATGAACCAATCAGATTAGTGGACCAGAACTAGATTTCCCTGCTCCAGCTAGATCCAGGTACCAGCTGGTCAAACTGGTAGACTATCTTCCCTCCATGCCAGATGGGAAGTCAGTAGTATTATAGATAAGGAAAATCTAAATCAGTTCTTGATCAGTTTAGTTAAATAAAACCCAAACTGGAAAGTAGCTGATCATCTCAGATGGATGGTCTAGCAGTCTGAGCAGCTGAGCATGTGTTTTGGCAGCTGGTAGCTAGTCAGACCAAGCTGTTGTTTTTTTTTTTTTTTCTTTTCAGCAGGGTTTCCAGTAATAACGTGTTGTAACTAGATTTGTTTGTTTTCACGCCTTTCATTAAGAGGAAGGCGTGTAAAGTAGGTTCCTCATCAGCCGCTCCAAATGCGCTAAACCGCGCGCTCTGAACGCAGCACTTCGGCTTCAGCTCTTCAGCTGATCATCTGTTCTAATTAATTAGAATTAATTTGGCTATAGGCCAGTTAATGTGAGGTGCTGTGTGGTGGTGAGGGGGAGGCCTGTGGTAGGCAATATAGCTGAGTCAAGTAGCTGTAATCAACGTGCGTAATCGTATTGCCATAAAGTAAAAAAAAAATAAATAAATAAATAAAAGAACAGATTTAATCTGTGGTTAAAGAAAAAAACAGACTGAATAGTGGCATGGAGAGGAAGCAAAGCGCACTAAAGGCTCTTGACACATTCAATAATCACACTGCAGATGATAAAGCAAAAAATAATAATAACAATAATAAGTAGTAATAGGAATAATAAGAATAAGAATAAGAATAAGAAGTCTTACCTGATTTGCGTTTCTGTGCGCCACGCCGATTTCACATCACCCCTGAATGTAACACACATTTAGAGGCGAAAGCACGCGCCCAAAACGTGGACCTGTCCCCTAGAAATGAGCCTCGAAAGAGTCGCACATAACCTACGTGACGCAGAAGTCACAACCTGTCCAGACTAGTCGCTATCCACTGAAGCACAGCCCATGCTGCCCGTTGAAGTATCTCGGCAAACAGTTTTCTCAAGAAGAACCTGTGGAGAAGTATTAATGTTCATTCCCAGAATTCCTTAATTCTAGTACTGGCCGTATTTTTTGCAGATTTTTGCGTTTGGGAATACGCGCAAGAGCAGCACCTCAGCAGCAACGCGTAACGCGTAGCGCACGAGATTGGGCCAAGTGTGTATGCTTCATCTGACCTGATCTTGCTTGGGGAAAAAAAAAAAAAAAAAAAGACAGGGACAGCGCGTTCACCCCGGAGCGGCGTCACGCGCAGCAGGATAGACGTCCTGAGCCGCTCCGATGCGCGCGACACTCTTGGGAATATTGCTCCTCGGATTTGTGACGCTCGCGCACGCCGAGGTGAGTACATAAACCTCCTATTAAAAAAAATAATAATAATGATAATAAATATGGAACTGAAAACATAAAGGAGTTAACCTGGTTGTACAAGGAGCTACGCGTAGAGTTACACGGCACACACGGCGTCGACTTCTGTTCCGTGCCGTTTACGGAAAAGGCGTTTAATCACATTTTCACATGGGATTATGTGAGTAATATGTGATATGCACGTGAAAGACACGTGGGATTGCATTACAGCGTGAAGGAAACAAACATGACATCAACTGATTAATACAGTTGAGGTCAAATATTTACATACACCACGCCAATTCTTGCTTTCTTGCTGATGTCTTGAGGAATTGATTCCGTCTTTCTAGACAATCCTCCTTCCTCACGATGCCATCTATTTTTTTTAATGCACTTTTATAACAAAAACACCTCCAAAGCTTGATGCTGCCACCTCCGTGCTTCACGGTTGGGACACTTCTGATCGTGGTTACTTTCAGTTGTTTGGAAATTGTTCTTAAAGAGTAACCAGACTTGTGGAGGTCCACAATTTTTATCTCAAGCTGATCTCAGACCAGCTGTTAAAAAAAAATTCTTCTAGTGGTTAAGACTAGGATATATACAACGGAAGCTGTGAAACAAGCTGTGAAAGTTTCGGACAAATATAAAGATATGACACAAAAATTCATGTTCAGCATTCAAGACATTATTCCCTCGAGCTTCTCATATTCGTAAAGCTCAAGTTTGTTTGGTTTTAACCCAGCTATTTTTTTAGAGGGAATTAAGCCTCCTAGGTTTAGTCAGTTTTGGTCAATAGATTTCCACATTAGCTTCAAGCTCGGGTATAATTTGCCTACATTCAAAAATCGAAAAAAGAAAGAATGACAGAATTTAACACATCAATCCTTTTCATGCCTGACTGTTGCAGGTGATTTGTTGGAAGGTATGACTTGTCTTACTCACGCTTCCTGAGTGCAACAGACACGCGAGTCATAAAACATCTACAGGCACCACTTCAAACAGCCAAGCGTGCTACAAATGACACGGACGTCTGTTTTGTGGATGTAGTGAAATCATTGTATGCATTTCATCCCAAGTGATGCCTTCTGGGTGCTTCTGTAATGCACTTAACCCCAATATAATCTCCGAACAGAACTGTTAAAACTGCTGGATATTTACTGCCGATGTCTGGCAATGGTAGCTGTGAAAGCTGCGACCCCATTAAACCTTAAATGCATACCTTAGCATTCCATTATACCCCACCCCCACCTGACTGGACGACTTTTCCAAATGATATGTTTATTCAGTTGGCAGATGGTTTTATCTCGAGAGACTATCAATGTTGCCTGTCAAAGTGGCTTTCTACGGAAGTCCTTGGATTTAAACTCACAACCATCCATTCACCTTAACCACAGCTACCTCTGGCTAACACTACGTTCACACTAGCAACTGACAAGTTTGAATTTTTGAATATATTTTTTTTTACTTTACAGTGTGTCTACTTTGCATAGAATTCTGAAAATCTCAGTTCAAACTTTAACTTGGCTTGTATTTTCTCATCACCTTTCACCTCCTCTTTTCCTGCTGATCTTCTAATCCCAGATCCCGGACGTGACCTGTGTGATTTTACCCTCTGTTTAGCTCATTGTCTCTGTGGGGCTGGTGACTCTGAGGTGTTCTCTGAACACTGACACGCTTTTTATGCTGTGTTTTTCTTTCTGCATGATTTATTCAGTCAAAAAAGGTCTGATCGAGCCCTGGCATGCTAAGGTGCAGGAAGTCAAAGTCGATGGTAGCTGGTGTTGTTGGTGTCCATGTATGTCTGTGTGTGTGTGTGTGTGTGTGTGTGTGGGAGTGTGTATGGCATGCTGGGAAGGGCTGACGAAGGATGGCATCATTGAAGTGTGACTCAAACCACCTCGCACACTCTCCTCTCAGTCTTTGGCTCACTCCATCTGTCTGAGGATTAGCGTGTCTTGTTGATGAACATGAATATCTGGCAGTAATTAAAAAAAGACAAGGCAATGAGATGTGGCGAACCTTCAGGGTGACTGAATTGCTGCTCTAGTGGTTCCAAAGTGAAGTACAATCCCTGGCAGCGCCCAGGGATCGGTGTCTTGCTCAAGGGACTCACCTCAGTGGTGGTATTGAGGGCGGAAGAGAGTGCTCATCATTCACTCCCCCCACCTACAATCCCTGCCGGACCTGAGACTCGAACCCGCGACCTTCAGGTTCACCTTTAGGTTGCAAGGCCGATTCTCTAACCATTAGGCCAGTGGCAATCTCTGGGGCCAAGTTTATTTCGCAGATAGTGCCCCTGGTAGCAGTTCTTGCCAAATTGCGTAAAGCACCAAAGAGAACCCAAGTTCTAAGAATGCTGAAAGCTGATTGGCTAATGGTAGCCATGTTTTTAAAGTAATCTAGTAATCTAGCCCTTAGAATATTCTCCTAAATATGGCTTTCAATGTTCATGCAACCAATCATGAGTACCACTGTTTGAGTAAACCATGCACTGTCCCACTAGGATTCATTGGCAGGTGGCAGCCATATTGTTTACAAAATTCAGCATGTTTTTGATAATCTTCAAGACTGTACTGAGCACTGTGACACCAATTCTGTTAAGATATGCCAAAAATCCCATGTCTAATTTGCAAAAGTAGGTTTCCCATATGCAAATTTAGTAATAGGATACCCTTCATATTAGTTATTCATGCCAGAAAGAAGAAAGACCACCTTGCTATCTTTTTTGCTTTTGTACATTTGTTCACTTACAGTGGTTGTAAGTACAGGGGCAATGACATCCTTGCCAGAGTCAGGAGTCAAAGCGGATTGGACACGAGAGACCCCGTCTGCCCTGGGTGTGGCTTGTGAGGCCGCCTGGTCAACCACGGGCTTGAGCATGGCTAGCAATGCTGTCCTATCCGCCTCTGGTGTGAGCGTAGCTTGCAAGGCTGCTTCTTCGGCCTCTGGAGTCAGTGAGGCTTGTTCAGGAAGTTCAAGCTCAGGAACTTACCAAGTGTAATTAGTGCTGTCTTTTTCAGAGAATAACAGAAGATGCACTGATTGACAAATGACACCCATTTAGGTGAGGACATATTTTATCCATCCATCTATTTTCTGTACCGCTTATCCTACACAGGGTCGCGGGGAGCCTGGAGCCTATCCCAGGGGACCACAAGCTGCTAAACTCAGCTAAAATTTGCCCACAAGCACTTAAACAAATCACAACACTTTTGGAACAAAATAGGAATAATTTAGCTTGTCATTTCTGAAGAAAGAAGGGTTGCGCTTATGATCGAAGGAACACCATGCCCATAGTGAAGCATGGTGGTGGGAGCATCATGATATGATGCTGCTTCTCTGCAAATGGTACCGGGGCATTACACATCATCAGAAAAACATGAATGGAGCGATGTACCAGGGCATGTTAGAGGAGAATTTAATCTCATCAGCGAAGAAACTGAAACTGAGGAGAAGACGGATGTTTTAACAAGACAATGACCCCAAACATACAGCCAAAATAACTCAAGACTGGTTTCTAACAAAGAAGGTGAAGATGCATGAATGGCCTAGCCTGGCGTTATTTATGGAGGATTCTGAAACTGCGAGTCCTTCAGAGGGACCCGCATAACCTTGGGGAATTGAAGGGCTTAAAAAAAAAAAAAAAAAAAAGGCAGAGTTGCATAGTGATGGATGTGAGTCACATGTAGATACATGGAATGAAATATTGACTTACATGAACTTGATAAGCAGGAAGGGAGTGATTGATGGCTAAAAACTCTTCAGACACTTTTTATGTGAATTGCACTTAAAAGAAATAGTGTGTGTGTGTGTGTGTGTGTGTGTGTGTGTGTGTGTGTGTGTGTGTGTGTTTTCCACTAAGTACCTGTATATTATGAATATGTGTAGTGCTGGAGCATGCTTGAGTTTGTGGAATGCAGTATGTGTGTGTTTTTATCTCTCCATACATGACCGGACCTGAATTGACCTGCATACTTTCAGTGCATTTTGATTATTTATTTTTTTTTACTTAATTTTCTCCAAACTTTATTCAATGGTTGTGATCAACCTTAAATACTGTGTGTGTTCAGTGTTTGGGGGCGGGGCTGGGGCTGGGGGATGGATGGGTGATTTGGGTATTTTCCAAGCACGCCACATTATTCACCATGTATCCAAGTGACAAAAGACAACTGAATGCACCTTGTACCTTGTAAGATGGCTTTAGGTTTTCTTGTGGGTGTGTATCAGCCTGTTGCGACATTATTACAGTATTATGATTGCAGTGTGTTTAATATGCAGCTCTAATTAAACCCTTGGATGTTCATTATGGTGTTTGCAGTTATATCATCTGGTGTCTCAATACACCTCACTGTGCATATATTTATAGGTGAAAGGAGTGTAGCACAAACTTTCATCACATCAGCTGGTTTTGGAGCAGTTACCGCATGTACTGTACTCTGAGGTGCTTTAGTGTTGAAATGCGTTCAGTGAAGTGATAATCATTATTATGATTATGGTTATGGTTAAGGGGGTTTTCATTGTGAGGGTTATTATACCATGTAATGTTTATTTAATTTTTCTATGCTACCACTGTTCATTAAAAAAAAAAAACAGAATGAACAGGAAATTTGTTCTACACAGATGCAAACGGATACAAATTCGTTTAAAAAAGGAAAACATGCAAGGAAGGTTCATCTGATTGAGTGTGCTTTGGGACTGGGATCCTGCCAGACGCAAGATAAAAGTTGTGTGGATGAGGTTTTTACTTTCATGCAGGATATGAAGCTTGCGGGACAAAGAAAGACCGGGAAATGATTTTTCCAATCCTAAACTATTCAGTTTCAGTGAGTCTGTGCTCATCAGATACCTCTTATGGGCTGACAGGAGTAGAACTCCAGGTGTTCTTCTACTGTTGTAGCTGGTCCACCTCAAGGTTTGGCATGCTGTGCATCATGAGATGCTTTTCTGCTCACCACGACTACAAAGAGTGGTTATTTGCGTTACTGTAGCCTTCCTGTCAGTTTGAACCAGTCTGGCCATTCTCCTCTGACCTCTCATCAACGAGGTATATCTGCCTACTGAACTACTGCTCTCTGGGTTTTTTTCTTTTGTACAAACCCTAGAGACTGTTGCGTGTGAAAATCCCAGGAGATTTTCCCAGGACAGGACTATTTTCTGAAACTTCTGAAATTTCTCAAACCAGCCCACTTGGCACCAAAGTCCAGTGACTACATCTTGTATAACAATATTCAGTGCTTTTTTTCCTTGCTGGTGCACTGAATACAGAGAACCAGCCAGATTGCAGCTTCACCTTTCTGAAGCTTGTCGCCTGAAAAGTTTCGAAAAGACGCTCCTGTGATGTGGTGCAAGTGAGGTTGCTCCGCCCCTTCCTTCTCCTCTCTCTCACCTCATCTCTCGCCTTCTTTTTGACCCTTGAACTGCGTAAATGACTGCACCAATTTGGAATCGAATGCGATTCTGAAAGGATTAATAAATGAAACCCAGTGTCGCACCCATGCATGGGAAACGCTGCAACAGTGCTACCGCTACAGTACGACGAGCTTTAGGTCATGTTATGCGTGTTTCCTTCATTTAATACACTCTCGTTCTTCATGGATGATACAACCGTCTCCACTCTCTAATACCACAATCACCAGTATCCTGAACTCTGTTGCATCCTCCTGATTCTTTCAACAGTATCTCTCTCTCTCTCTCTCTCTCTCTCTCTCTCTCTCTCTCAGCAGTCAGCTGTTGTGGGCAGAGTTACTGCATATCAGTAACGAGGCACGTACAAGCATATACTTGTACACACACAAGGCACAAAAATAATCATAAAATTAAATGTACCTTCACATGAATAAAAAAAAATTGCAAAAACAAACACAAAGCAGACAGATATTCACATCATGCAGGCAAATAAAAAGAGGTGGAACACTAATTTTGAACATTCCTTGATGGAAAAATAAAAAGGTATCAGTTTATTAGGCTATTCCTTCCCTTATTACTATAATATATCCAACTTATTAGTATATAAATTAATTAATTTGTATGATACTCTCATTCTGCAGACTTTGCAGATGCGTTCCGCCTCTCGTTATCCATCAGCATCATAACTTGTCCGGAAGCCAAAGTGCTCCCCTACACAAGACCTCAAGGATTTGGGGAAAATGAGCATAGCCCTTGCTGTTTGTAATGAGCTAATGTGCTAGCATTACTTACATAACGGGTGTGTTATGTAAAGGGAGTGTGGGCTTGCTTAATGCTTACGCTTGGCTAAAACCCGGAACTCCAATTAGGATAAGCCAAAGAAATCTGCACCACTCGAATCAGAAAGTCAGGAAGGGCTCCTCAACTCGGAGTTGAGCACATGACGTCAGATCAACATGGCTGCTCACAGCATCAGCAGTACGCAAAGTAGCACTTGTTTACTTTTACATGAGTTATTCTGTAGATACTAGATCAATCAGCAAACAGGTATATTAGCATGTTGAAGTTGTTACACCGACTATACAGCTGCTTTGAGGAGGGAACTATGCATCGCTCTTTGTAGCATCTAGCCCGGACTCCCCTTCCTCTAGAGCGCACCCTTCCCTGAATTCCTAACCCATTTCCTCAGTTGTACTCAGCACTTCCTCTTGAACCACAGTTTACAGTTTGCTTGGCAAATTGTGTGAGGTCTAATCTGTGTATGTTTGGATGGGTTAACTGCATTTTGACCTGTTTTGCCTTGAATCATTGTTGCCTTTGCCTAATTTCGGCTCCCTGGCTTGTATTACAAACCTGTTTAATAAACCTCATGCACATTGATCCTTATTCTGTGTTTCCGAGTCCGTCGTTACTGGCATCACAGTTAGGTGGCTAGACTGTAGCTAACAAAAGACGAAACCTTTTAGCTTAAGTTTGAAAAGGAGATAATTCCGACTTCCCGTTTCCAAGTTATTAATGAATGTGCTGTTTCATACCCAGAGGTATTGTGTCGAAAGAAATCATTAAATGCCATATTGTCAAATATAGTATATAGTATAAATGCAGCATACACTCAATGCCCTTTGGGCCGCGTGGTAATAAATTTGTATGCCGAGCATCTAGCAAAAAATTCACTGTATCACTGGGTCTCTGCAATTTCCTGTGTTACTTCTTGGTTTTGAAGACTTTTTAATTAAAGTGAAGAAGAAGAAATTTCTTTCTCTCTCTTTCTGACTCACTCACTCTTTCACACACACACACACACACACTTTGTGTTTTCCCTCAGTGTGTGCATCGCATGCGTTAGGAAACCCAAACAACTGCTGTGAACAAAGAGTCAATCAATATACATATCAAGCTCACAGAAACACACAAAAATGCAAACATTATGGCAGACAAAGTCGTCTTCTGTTGCATTGTGGGGTGCAACATTGTTGCTATCGCACGTTTCGGCTCTGTCGTGACTGGTTAGGGTCGAAGTGAGATAACACACGTCTAGGACCTGTCCCAATCAGCTACACGCCCTTCAGACACAGACACTCCAGTGTACTTCTGCTGACGTTGATGAACTTAGAAATGAACTGGACAAAACAAATGTGAACTGCGATGCTATCTCTAGATTCTTCATCTCAAATGAACAAAATGCACGTGTCTCTGTGTGTGTGTGTGTGTGTGTGTGTGTGTGTGTGTGTGTGTGTGTGTGTGTGTGTGTGTGTGTGTGTGTG
>CM074929.1:1208758-1230380 GCA_037576815.1 Pangasius larnaudii
CTCCAACATCTAGTGGAAAGACTTCGCAGAAGAGTGGAGCTCATTATAACAGCAAACACAGGGGGAATAAATCTGGAATGAGATGTTCAGTAAGAACATATGGGTGTGATTGGTCAGGTGTTCACAAACTTTTGTCCATATAATGTATTGTTTATTAGTGGTATAACACAATGCCACTATCTGTATCTGTATCTCTATCTGCTTATTGCTTCAGATATTTGTATTTTTGTATCTTTGGTCACATTTAAAGCCGGGATGTCGGCATGGCCTAAACCGGAAGTGGTTGGGTTTTTTCTTCTCCTTTCTTTCTTCGAATGAAGCATGATTATGAATGAATGATAGTTTGGTGATGCAAAAATTATGGGAGAATAGTTTTTCATGGCTCTGTGTGAATGCCCTGAATATTTGGATTTTATCGTATATAACACAGAGAGACTCAGAGACTTTAAGTGTTAAAGTATGCGTTCTGCGTGAGCTCGGCCTTTCTCTACGTAGGGAATGAGAGTTTCTGTACCGAAGTCTGTGTTGTGTCTTTTAGGGATTCCCAGGAAACGAAGGGCCTCAGGGACTACATGGTAGCCCAGGATGCAATGGCACAAAGGTAACAAATGCAATACTAATATTACAGTAATTCATTTTAAGTAGTATGTGTTTTAATAAGGAAAGAATACCGTGTGTGCTTTGTTCCTAGGGTGACCGTGGTCCACGTGGACTTCCGGGAAATTGCGGAGCTGTCGGCATACAGGTAAGCCCATGACCGCTGTCAGTCAGAATCGCGAAAAGTTAAAAGAATACAAAAGAAATACACAATTATTAAGCCTATTTCTATAGATGTTTACTGATTTCAGGATTGAATTTGTCTTGCTGTACTGGCAAATTGTACTCGGAAAGCTTGAACTCAGTAATTTAGGATTTAATAATCTTACAGTAAGGAATATTAGACATGTATTTCTATAGTTAAGATAGTTTTGCTTGGTAAGATATTTTACAGTGTAAACAATCATTCAGGTGGTTCTGCTTAGTTATGATTTACTTATCTTTCCATTGCCTGGTTAAATGTTTAACTTTGTAAACTTTTTTTTTTGTTTTTTTCCAGGGAGCAAATGGTCCCCCTGGCCCTAAGGTGTGCAATGAGTTCATATTAAGGTTTCTTACATAAATTATAAACGGCTGTCATTATTTATAGGGAGACATTAAGAAGTTTTTATATCGATGTATACAAATGATTCCACATTGCTGTTCATGCTTCGCACCAACATGACAGTTATATGATATAGAAAGCAAATTTACCACAGACATCATCATCATTAATGATTAAATTAGTTTTCAATTAGTAAGATTTTGGTTAATTGGTATAAATTTGTCTTTGACTCCTGGACTTCCATGAATTTAATACGTGCCCTTTGGTTGTACTAATTTGCATAGACTAGCACCTTTCCCAGCGTGACTTTCAGGTTTAGTGAATCGCATTGTGGGTGTAAAATGAATCTATTTGCATACGCACCGCACTGTATTTTGAAAGATGCTATCCTCCATCGATCTTAATAGAACAGCTTCCATGTTTTCCTGCACGTAATTGCAGACATCGTCACCTAAAGTAAAGGTTTATTTTACTCTTTTAGGGGGACACGTGCTACTTCCCTTTCCCTAAAGATGTGACGGGAGAAAAAGGTTTTCCAGGTAGAGATGGTCCAAAGGTAAGGAGTTCCACCTGTAGTACAGTAAGGATACTGACTGTATGCTTAAATATTACATGCTGCACAAATGAATGTGCTTAAGGTTAGTCATAGTTCCTCACTGTTACATGCTTTTGTACCACAGCGCTGTTGAATTCTTGATTCTGATTGATCAGAAGGTGTTCATTTAAGGTGCTCATTTTCTATAAAGGCAGCTCTCAGTACTGCTGGCTGTTATTACAGTTTATATTAAAGCGCTTGTTCTACAGTAACAACTCGTTCACAGGGATGTGAATGAAGGACGTCTAACACAATCAATGCCTAACATTAAACAGATTAAAAAAAAAGGGTTGTTATTTAACAAAGACGTATGGATTTTGAGATGGTGAAGCTTTCTGTAAGGGGACGTTTCTTTAACGTTTATGGAATGAGTCTCCAGTGTCAGCGCTTCAAGTCTTCAGGATATTGCGGGGTTTTTTTAGTTAACATAACAAGCTATTGAGCGTTTGAGTGATGTTTGTATTTCAGGGTGAGCCTGGACCGCAAGGTAACTGTGGACTCACCGGACCAATGGGATGTGAGGGACCCAGAGTAAGAAATCAAACCTACTAGGACTTTAATTCATTATATTATTCATATGTTGTACCTCGGAAAATGTATGATACAGAGTTACAGTCCATGTTTAATATAATTCAATGTCCACAGGGAGAACTAGGATGCCCTGGTCTTCCAGGAGAAAAGGTCAGTCGTAAGAGAACGTTTGTTGTTTTTTTAACCACAAAAATCATGATTATCGTTTATGGCTTAAAAAAGTTTTAACTGCCGTAAATGTTGTACTACATGACATCATATGTCCTTAACTTTATATTTAGTATATAAAGGATTTCCCAATTAATGTAACTGTATAAATATTTATCCATTTCAAGAATATATGCTTATAATGTGCAGTGTTGATATAAAGTAATAAAGTACAGTCAAATGATTTGTTCCTAAATTGGCTAAAAAATATAGATCTTATTATCACGTGTATGTACATTTGTTGAGACGATGATGTTCCGGCAGGGTGTAATGGGAGGTTCAGGAGCACCGGTCCTGCAAGGTAAAAAAGTAAGTGCACCCCCTGAGTTTTTTTTCTAGCAAAGGCACTTTCTCTGGAGAACCTTGGATGTTAAAAAAAAAAAACAACAACAACAACAACAACAAAAAAAACCCACCACCACATAAGCTCGTAAATCAACTCTAAATATTTTGGTGGATTATTGATGCTCTGGGATGGATTTTTAGACCTCATCCACACTAACACAAGTAAATTTATTTATTTTATTCCTTTTCTGCTATTCCACACACGCTTAAATTGTGTCTTGAACCAGTGAAAATGCATCTTTTTTTCAATCCACTGTGCAAACTGGACAGATTTATGACAGGTAGCTTTTCAGAAACGCTGCCATTGTCATGTAATATCATATAATAGCTCCATAGAGCTCCAAGATGGCGGAAGATGCTGAGATGCTGTTTTCTGTATTACGGATTTAAATTTTAATCGTGTTAAAAACTGAGGAAAGGTCATGGGTCAATCACCCCGTGCGTATGCTTGGAATAACGTCTTCTGTAGTTTACGGGAAAACGAACTGAGAACATGACTGTGGCTAACACACAAACAGCGTTTTGAAAACGACCTGCGTGAACGTAGACGACACTCTAAAAAAAAATATCTTAGCATGTGAAGATATCTTGAATAAAACAAAAGCCATCTAATATTTCTTATTATGAGTTAATCATAACAAAGATGTTAAACCATTAAGCCTATGTCTGGACATGATTACTCACTTTAAGCTTATTCTATTTGCTTCTTCCTAGAAATAAATGTTTAAAATAATTCAGTTAGTTGAATAAGAAAATTTCAAGCTTGAAATGAAGAAAAATCAACAAGAGAAGAAACACGCTTAAGCATTAAGCATTCTAATAGAGAGGAATATTATTCAAATTTGCATATATTCAAGAGATTTTTATTTCCTAAGATTGTTTTTTTTACAGTGTAGACCTCACTTAGAGGTCATGGGCCTCTTATAAAGATGTCCTCGTGAATTTTGCTAAGTAGCAGGATTATATCAGCTAAACTCTTCTGCCAGGAAGTTCAGACTTGGTTGAAGATTCATTTTTCAGAAAATAAAAGTAATATTAATACATGCAAATCAATTCTTTTTGTACAGAATGACCATCTTGAACCTAAGTGAAAGTCTGTGTACTTGAGCAATGATGGATTCATACGTCACATGATATTAACTGGTAGTTATTATCCAGTGCAGTTCTTGCAATTGTGTTTATTTTGCAGGGCGTGAGAGGGCTTCCTGGCGTACCTGGGCGGAGGGGTATCAAGCAATTCGCAACAGGACACAGAGAGCTCAAAGTAAGCAGTCAGAAGAACAGACTTTCACTATCTATACTGTCAGATATAGTGTGTAGGTTCGGTGATCAACTCAGTGACGCCTGGTTAAAAACTCTCTCCCTGGTTACAGGGAGATCCAGGGGATATGGGAGACAGAGGCAGTCCTGGAATTCCAGTGAGTCCATATACATCCAAACACACACATGCATGCGCATCAAATACTGACATCACACCCACAGATGAAAACCGAGTTTTTCTGGCAGTAAACAAACTTTTAAATCTCTACATAAATTTTTACCAAAACGGCGGGGAAATATTTTTATACAGTCTACTTTTATATTTTTCAACCTTGCCTTGCTGTGAAAAAACAGACTTAATCTTAATCAAATGCGTTTATAATCAGATCCCGACTGCCAAAATGTCCGCCATCACATCATCATCAAAACAAAGAAGAGCGCGACAATGGGCGAAGTTTTCAAATGTTAAAACGTTTAAACGGCCTACAGAAATTTAGCTACGGAATCAATCACTGATTATTTCCCGACTGCCAAAAACGCCCGCCATCACATCATCATCAAAACAAAGAAGAGCGCGACAATGGGCGAAGTTTTCAAATGTTAAAACGTTTAAACGGCCTACAGAAATTTAGCTACGGAATCAATCACTGATTATTTCCCGACTGCCAAAAACGTCCGCCATCACATCATCATCAAAACAAAGAAGAGCGCCGACACGCTCTGTAAAGACGACAATGGGCGAAGTTTTCAAACGCCACACGAACAGACCTCGGTATCATTCTTACGGAATGCAGTAATATTCGAAATTAAATAAATAATTACATTTGTCTGTGATGTGAATAAAAAAAAAAAAGGAAATGCAGCAGTAAATATGTAAATGAGTCAATATATTGTGAAATGATTCAATAAATAAATAATAATAGAACTCAGTATTTCATTTCATTTCTCTTACATTACAGTTTTACTTCAGTTTTTTTTTTTAAATCCTACTTTTGTTTCATTATGTCCTTTTCATCTGATAACGACCCACTTATTAAGTAATTACTTTTCATTTTGTTTACTTTGTTTTATTTCAAACATAATTCTTTAATATGCGCCAGTAATGTAGAGTTATATAGATATAATAAAAGTAGAGATAGATGTGGCAATTTTTTTTCCCCCCTTTTCACTTTTGGGCAAAACCAGATTTTAAAATATTAGGACTCTACTTGTGCGTGCAAAAAGAAGAAATATTTCATTTTTTCCAGGAAAGTTCAGAACTGTTTATAGTCAAAAGTGTCCATTTGATTATATGAAGGGGTTTCCCAGGCCACAACACACACACACACACACACTTCAAAGAATCTGTTAAAAACCAGATAAAACTAAACATAATAAATCTGTTAGATTACATCTCTACAATTTTTGTTTTTTTTTTCTGGCATTTAGCTCATAAGTGAACGCTTGAGACTCTTTACTTGACTCTGGTGCTATTTTTTTTTCCCTATTTCACAAACTGAGTGTATGCTATAGGATGCAGTAAAGTAGAAGTGCTTCTACTTTATTTATTTGTATCCATTTTGCACTGAAACCACATTTTGTAAAAGGTAATTAATGTAACTGGATTTGGAGCTGGCTTGTTAACACATTAAATGACCTTGTTTCGTAAACGTCGTTGCTTCAAAGGGCCAGCGAGGGCCTTGTGGCCCTAAAGGACGGAAAGGAAGCACAGGAGATCCAGGACCTCTGGTAAATGATTCAGATTATTATTCATAGTGTTTCTCAGATCTTTTAGCTCATCAGTTTGATCCATTTCCAATCAGACTTGTCTCCTTTCTCAGTTAACAGTTCCATATAAATGTTAATGTCAATCAAACTGTTATACAGACTTTATCCAGTGGTTAGTTGTCGCATCACTTCCCCAACGAAACCTCCTCCTGCTGGCTGAAGTTATGGCTTTTCATCTTGTGACTTTTCTTATTATTTTTTCTTCTTTTCCATTTTCTTCTTCACCACCTCCTCATTCTTTGCTTTCTTCTATGTTTTTTTTTTTCTTTTGCCCAGTGAATATTGGCTGATGCACTGATTACTATTATCGATAATATATATAAGAGTCTATTATGGATGCTCTTCTCTTAATATTTTGATGGTTATTAGTGTTAACGATAAAGCTTTTGGTTCTTAGGGTGAAGTTGGGCCGAATGGGCTTCAGGGAGAATATGGTCCTAATGTAAGTACTAAACTATTTTAAAAGAGGAATTGCCATTTTCTGCTATACACCTTAAATAATGTAATTACCCAAAGCCAGTATATAAATCCTCTCTTGGTCCTTATTTTCTGTTTTTCACCCGTATATATATATATATATATATAAAATCAATTGGAATCCCTTTTTTGATTTTTTTTTTTTACATTACATTACATTACATCTTGTCAGTTTCTTCTGACTCTTTTCAGAAAAGGCAAATGAAAGTAGCAAAGAAAGATCTGAAAATGATAGCATAGTTCAAATCACCAGTTTACACTGAAGAATAGCAAAAAACGTAATTTAAAAATCAAAAGTAAAAAATTTAATTGGGAAGAAAAAAAAAAAAAAAGATTCTAAAAAAATTTCTACAAAACTAGATTCATGGAAACTGAAATATAAAAGAGGGAAAAGCCTGATAGTTCTGTCCTTTCACATCTAATTTTAACACAGATTTTTATATTTATCCCAGGGCCGTCCTGGACTCAGAGGATGCAGAGGGCCTCCTGGGGCCCTTGGTTCAAAGGTCAGCAATCTATCGTCATCTTTATCATAAAACGCAACAACACAATACTTTTTTATTGTCACATAATGACCCTATGATACTGCAGTGATACTGCACTGTACTACAGGGATACTACAATATACTATAGATGTAAGGCACCATATTGCACTTGTACTGCACCGTACTGTAGCATATTGCTGTCGTACTGAGCCATTCTACAGTATTGCGCTGTTCTACAGTAATACTGCAGTGTAATATAGTTGCACTGCACTGCACTGCAGGGATATTGAGCTGTGCTGCAGTGACAGAGCACCATACTATAGTTGTTTTGCAGCATACAACAGTGATACTGCACTATACCGTGGTTACGCCTCACTGCACTACGGTGACATTGCACCATACTATAGCAAAACACTACACCATGCTACAGTCACAATGCACTACACTACAGTTGTACTGTAATTTCCTATAGTTGTGTTGCAACATACTGCACTGACATTTCACTGTACTTCAGTGGTTCTGTCCCATACTGCAGTGATACTACACTATGCTACAGTCACAATGCACTATACTACGTTTTTTAAGTCTGTGTGTGTGTGTGTGTGTGTGTGTGTGTGTGTGTGTGTGTGTGTGTGTGTATAGGGGGAGAAAGGTGACCGTGGTTGCGCTGGTCCTCCGGGAGAAGTGAGTCAGTTTCCAAACACCAGCAACTGAAGACAAATAAAAAAAAAAAAAAAGCTTCAAAGCTAAACGGATTTCCATCTTGATTAATGTCTTTTAAAACACATACAAATGCATTTATTTTGTCAATGTGTTTCAACTTGACTATATTTTTTCAGGATTTTTCAGTTATTATGAACCACCGGTCATCCACTGGGTTAAATATCGGTAATAATTAATAATCACGGCACCTGGCAGAAATGTGATTTGTGTTAACACAATAGAGTCGTGTGTGTGGCTGAGAGTGAACGTGTTACTAAATATTCAGTGCCTTGCAAAATTGTTCACTCATCCCTTGAAATTTTTTCACATTTTGTAATGTTTGCTGGAATTGAAATTGACTTAGCTGGGACCTATTTTTGTTAACAAAAATAATACTATATATAATCATTAATTCAGGGGCAAAACATTATAGCTTACATAAACGTTTCCGATTGTCTTCACTCATCTTTCTGTGAAACGCATAAATTAATTGTGGTGCTACCACTTGCCATCAGAAGTCACAGAATTAGTTGAACAGAGTCAAAAAAAGTTCAAGTGTCACATGATCACAATGTTAATATGTTCACAACAGTAAAGCATGGTGGTGGTAGCACCACGTTGTGGGGATGCGTTTCATCAGCATGAGACTGGGCCAGAGTTGAGGGCAATTTTATGCAACCAATAAATGTCGGGGTTTTTATTTTGTAACCTTTGTGTCACAATAAAAACATTTTGCGCCTTCAAACGTTAATAATATTCCGTCAGTCCAATGGTAAAAATCAATTTAGTCCATTTCCAGACACACATTCTAAGTCTACAACATCTGGAAAAAGTTCAAGCGGTGAATACTTACGATGTACTGTATTGATCTCCAAAATGAAATGTGAGCATTACAGATATTTACACGATACTCAGTGCAAAAGATCAGTGAACAAGTAAGACAGAATTCAAAAATGGGCAGCGTGTTAAGTGGTTGATCTCTATTTGTGTAGTGTGTTCCGTGCAATAAAGCTGAGAAAGGCCAAAGTGGACCTTCGGGTTTACCTGGACCTCCTGGCCTTACAGGTCTTCCAGGTAAGATGATGATGTAAGGTGTAATCTACAAATAAGTGTTTAACTTAATATAATTATTTTGAGACTACATTATCTACTGCGGTTTAGATATTATGAGACTACTGACTGTAGTCGTATTGTGTCTTTTTAATAGGTATAAGTGGCTTTCCTGGAAAATTCGGCATTCCAGGTAAAGTTTCTTTCAATTTTTGTGTTGTTTGCCATTTCAGAATCACTAAGCATCAAACAGATATACTGTATATCAGTG
The DNA here is from genome assembly GCA_037576815.1 of Pangasius larnaudii. NCBI lineage: Eukaryota > Metazoa > Chordata > Actinopteri > Siluriformes > Pangasiidae > Pangasius > Pangasius larnaudii. Next base: position 1,217,590 of record CM074929.1, read on the forward strand.
GCAGGTTTGTAATTCTTTTAGACACAACATCCAAAACAGCAACCATATTTTTTTTTCCTTCTCTCTAACCAGGACCAGGTATACCTGGAGACCCTGGGGAGGCTGGTCCCCCAGGCTTTAGTGGTCTTAAGGGTGAAAAGGGAGAACGACCACCTCAACTGATCGGACCAATGGGACCTGATGGACCTCAGGGAAAACGTGGGTCTCCTGGTGATCCTGGTCCTAAAGGACTACCAGGTAAACAATCAAACTGACAAACTACACCAATCTCCATTGTACAAAATGTTTTTTTTCCCAATATCCACATCCGTCCCCAATTCTCCATGAATTGTATTCAGAGTTGGCAACTTCTGTTTAAAAGCCAGGCGCATAATCTGTAAGCGAGGAAAGTTCTCTGTGTTCAGACTCCGCCTTACTGGACAGCACATTTAAATTATTAATAAAATATTTTACTCCACGGTTGCCAGATTGCGCCTGGGCTACCCCCATATAATATTAATTTCATGTAATAATTCACATGCTGTATATTTATGGCATAAATAAATATGCCTTCTTCATATGTTTAATTCCGTGTGTGAATTTCTTTTTTTTTTTTAAACTTCTCTGCATGATCTACAGAAATTCATAAACGTCAGGGCCCATCGGGGTTGAAAGGAGAGAAAGGCAAACAAGGGCCTGAGGGTGAAAAGGGAAACCCGGGGGAAGAAGGTAAGAGTTGCCAGATTGTACCTTTACGGTTTGTTTATCGATTTGTATGGATTGCGTAGAAAGACATAGCTAGTCCACACTGAATGTGGAGCAGTGAACGTGGAAAAAAAAATGTTATCAGAAATTGGAAATTATTATTTTAAGTTTATTAAGACTTTGTAAGGTGTATTTTACCCCCAAAAACAGTAACCAGGATCATATGAGATGCAAAAACTCCCTGAACATATGGGTTTGTGGTCACCAATTTTATACATGCCCCAAAACATGACACAAATGTAAACTAAATGCATATTTTGCAGAGTATTTTTAATGAATCTGTAAAATATATTTCCAAAATCTGGTGGAAAGCCTTCTTAGAAGAGTGGATGTTATTATAACAGTTGTTATTTAGTTGGTTTGAGATCTGGTGACTACCTGTAGCTTTGGTGAGATCCAAGGTGGTGATGTACCGTGATCTGCACAGATGCTCGGTCAATTCATGCATAGTTGTCAGACACCACATTGAGCCTCGGGAAATCATTGCATATCTTCATGGTCCTGACTTGGATCTCACCAAAGGTGAAACATCACCAAACATCTGCCAAAGGTGTTGCATACAGTTGACATATATAAAAAAGTGAGAATAAATATATTTAATCAGAGCATTTTTAGATAACTCTGGAAGGCAATAGCCAATAACTTGGCTGAGCTTCTGATATGTTTCATTTACAGGCGAGAAAGGAGATGTCTGCAAACTGTGCCTGTTTTCAGGCCCTGAATATGGACCTCCAGGGCCATGTGGTGAACGTGGTGAACAAGGAGATCCAGGTAGAGAGAGAATTAATAAGTGAGAGAGTGAGCGAGTGAGAGAGTGAAACACTTATCCGGTGTACACGGTAGCTAATAGAGGTAGATAAATGGAATGTAGGCCATAGTGGTTTGATTAAACTGTAATCTTCTGGATTTGTATGACAATAGAGAAATTCTGATGCACAGATCTGATCATTTTTATGTCTTTTTCATGCCTGTTGTGCCTCCATTGCATATGTGCAGGTGATAATGGAGAACCTGGCAGCAGAGGATCAAAGGGTATTAAGGGGCAGGAAGGTCCAACTGGCCATCCGGTAGTTGATAACAATTTAGACATTTTTGAGCATAACCAATGCTTACTACTCAAGCAAACTGTATATTAATATAAATATTCTAAAATGCAGGGTTTGTTTGGTGCTCCAGGCACCCAAGGGGATCAGGGGCAAAAAGGAGAACCTGGCTTTATAGGACCTGGGGATAATGGGGATCATGGTGACCCAGGACTACAGGGGTGCCCAGGGAGGAATGGACAGGACGGGACACCAGGAAAAACAGGATTTAAAGGCCCACAGGGAGAGAAGGGCAATCCGGTCTGTATGGATGTATCTCAGATAGCTACAGAGCAGACTATTGATGTTGGAATAAATTTAAACAGGATATATTATGGTAGACTAGTCAATATTTAATAATGTCTTTATACAGAATCAACTGGTTGTTGGCAAACGGTTGATTGTATTTATTTGTCTAGCCATGTTTCATTTTCCTTCAGGGTCCTTTTGGGGCTAAGGGTGACCGGGGTGACCTTGGACCAGATGGATTACCAGGACTCCCTGGTAAAATGGGAGTTCAGGGCTGCCCTGGGGTTGGAGCACCAGGGGAACCTGGTGAGAAGGGCTGCTTTGGTGTACGTGGCCTGCCAGGGGATCCTGGAGATCCAGGTATGATGGGAATATGTGAAAAGCATGTGTGTATAAGGACTGGGATCCAGGTGGTCAGCATATATATGGTGCTAGTGCAGAACTGTGTGATAGTTCCTGCTTTCATTCATTCATCATTAGTAACTGCTAGTAATTTTAACTAGTAGAACCAATAGGTTTGTCAGAAAATGTCGTGGGCAGGTGCAAACAATCATAACTGCAGGAGGGGCAGAATTTGACAAGAGGGTCTCCAGAAGCAGGTGACCCTCATAAAGTTTGGTGTACTTTCATTTGTTTTGAAGTTTTATAGTTTAGTGTTTGGCCATAAAAGAAGTGAAAGTGCATTTTGGATGTATGTGACAGGTGAGAAGGGTGACCCTGGTATGGTGTACGTAACACCTGGAGACCAGGGGGAGTGTGGAACAAAGGGTCCTAACGGTTCACCTGGGCAACCAGGTAAGTTAAAGGTGTGATTTTTTTTGTGTGTGGAGAGGAGGGATGGACATGGATGAGAGGAATGTGTTATGTGCTGTACATTTTTAAGACATGTATCCCAGCCCTTCTCACATCTTTTTTCTATTTCCTTTCTCACTCATTCTCTCTCTCTCTCTCTCCCTATGTATATTTGAACGTGGTTTTAGGGTGCCTGGGACCCAAAGGGTTATGTGGGCTTCCAGGACCTTGTGGCGTAAAAGGCGAAAAAGGACAGTCGCAACCAGGATTACAAGGACCGTGTGGTTGTAAAGGTGTGTGTGCGCACACCAGTAATATACATGTGATTACAAATGTGCTTCCTAACTCATCAACATACCTCTGTCTCAAACTGTTTCAGGTGAAAAAGGCATTCAAGGTTGTCAAGGTCCACCTAGCTTCGGGGTACCTGGTTGCCCAGGACCCATAGGACAGTGTGGATTGCCAGGGTTAAAGGTTAGGATGATAACTTCATATAATATTTACATAAGGGATTAGCAAATTTTCAGATTACAGCTGAAGAATCTACAGCATGGTGAGTAGCCTTGCCTCCTCACAGCTACAGGGTCCTTGGTTCGATCCTGAGCTTTGAATTGCTGTCTGTGTAAAACTCCTCCTGATTCTTTAGTTTCCTTCCACATCCCAAAAAGCATGTTGGTAGATAGATCGGCTAGGCTAAATTGCCACTAGGGATGAATGAGCATGTGAAGGTGGGTTTGCATGGTGAACTGTAATGTTGCACCCAGTGTTCCTGGGATTGGTTGCGGGTCCACCGCATCAGCAGGATCAAGTGGTTACTGAAGATGAATGAATGAATGACTTGAAGTACTTGATCTTATAAAGCATTTCAAGTTTGGGATGTGATTTCATGGATACACACACAGTGTATTCTGACTCTAGGTAGGCATATCCTCCCTGAGATTATTTCACTAACACGTCACTTATCTCCCCACTTGCATTTATAAGGGTGATAGTGTTTGTGGCCTTCCAGGGCCCACTGGCAGGCGAGGGCCTCCAGGGGATGATGGGATGTGTGGGCCTGCTGGTGAATCAGGTTGTCCAGGAAGCCCTGGAGTTTTTGGACAGCCAGGGAGAAATGGATGCCCAGGGCCTAAGGGTAAGTGCAAATCACAAAAACACACACTGACTCCTTATTTGGAATATTAGATGTCCGTGATAGATGAGTTTCTTTTGAGATGAGTTTGTGGGGTTTTGGTAATTGTGGACAGGGCATTCTGGACATGATTGGAACTGAGTTTTTTTTTTAAGTGAATTTGGTAGTGATTAATTCTTGCTAGAATGCACAGAGCTGTAATATAGGTGCTAAAATCTGTTGTTTTGCTGTGGCATTTACAATTTTTTTACCTCTTGCTGTGGCAATACAGGAGACACTTCTGCTTTTTCTGAACAAATAGACAAATAGATTGTTGAACTGCAGATTTTTTTTCATGCATTTGTAGACTTTGCTACAGCATTTTTTCAAGTACTCTCTTCTCTCGGTCTGCTGAAATACGTTGCTGGGTCTGCATCCGGACTGCAGTTTGCCAGTGGACAACTTGACCAGCTGGTGACAGAAAACACTACAGATCCATATCAACAGCAAGCCATTAATCAAAATGTGAAGACTGAGAACACTTCATTTTCACAAGGCATGAATCAAGTGGACCACAAAATGAGCCACAAACAAACCGTACTCCTGGCTCCTGAGCTGTGCACCAGGAAAGCATTTGCAGTATCATGTGGCTTTTGATTCGTAACAGTGCTAGAGCCATACATGGCTGGGAGTCATAGTTGGTGGATGGCATTAATCTCTCCCCTGTCAATCAGAATGACACTAGCCAGTCATGGGCATCTGCGAGTGTGTGTTCAGCTTCTCTGTAGCATAGCATAAGCATGTACTAACCTTCACCTTCCCTGGTTGGTAGCTGTTGTGTGATACACTCCCAAAAATAGTACTGAACACGGATAAATTTGGGGAGGGTTGCGTCAGGAAGGGCATCCTGCGTAAAAACTGTGCCGAATCAAATATGCAGACCAATGATCCGCTGTTGCGACCCCTAAATGGGGGAAGCCGAAAGAGAAACAGCAGCAGCAACAACAACAACAACATGGATCTTTCAGCTGGAAATGTCAATATACTCTACAGTATCTTTAAAGTAAAGATTTACGGTACATAAATATTTTACTGTAAAGCTTTATAGAGACTCTACATGCACCTTTAGAGGTAAAAGATACACACTAAAGGTACAAAAGATGTCCTCTTAAGTGTAAAACCCTAACGACAAGAAAAGGTAGTGTAGGGGAGTGCTATCTAGAAAGAAATGTATTTTTAAAAAAAACTAAAATGTCTATTATAGAATATATCTAAGGGTGGCTTGAGTATAGTTTGCTTGTGAGTAAATTTAGAGAGGTCATTATTCATCCACTGAGTAAAACAAACCAAGTGTGAAAATTATTCGTTTGCCTTTTGGTTGGTGACATCAGGTGCTGCAGGATGTGATGGACCGCCAGGGGAGACTGGTCCCTCAGGATTCTGTACTTCTGGATGCCCAGGTAACAAAGGTGTCCAAGGTCAGAAAGGAATGCCTGGAATGCCAGGTGAGATCATTTACAGGAGGAACTTTCATCAACTCAGTTTGAGTGTATGAATGAATAACTATAGTACATAACTGTGAGTAAACGACACACGCAACTGTTCTGCTCAGGATGTCTGGGTCAGAAAGGTATGCAGGGTGAGCCAGGATGTCAGGGGCAAAGCTTACTTGGATTAGCTGGGCCATTTGGGACACCTGGTTGTAATGGAGAAGATGGTCCACCTGGTCCAGCTGGACCAAAGGGATTGAAGGGGATGAATGGCATGCCTGGTGGCACAGGTACGCAATAAACACATGTACAACACACACACACAATCTATTTGGTCACAAAATAACATTAATAATAAGCATACATTAGAGTTGTTTGGAATGATAATGATATGGTTATGGCTAGTTCTGATTTTGATATGTGGTTCTGTACATTCAGGCCCACGGGGGAGTGACGGGCCTCCCGGGAGCCCCGGATGTCCCGGACCTTCTGGAAACCCTGGATGTCCTGGACCACCTGGGCCTAAAGGTAACATCCCATATACACTCATACACTCACTTGCACACACTTTATGGTATTCTTGATATCATGACAATGCATAATCATGAACATTAAGATTTACACAAGAATAAAAAAAAAAATTAAAAAAAAGTGAGTGAAATTCTTAGAAATTATTATGACACCTCTGATTAGGTTTTGCAGGCAGTGATGGACAACCAGGTAGCAGAGGTTCACAAGGCCCGAAAGGGGAACAGGGGGATCGAGGTCCTAAAGGAGAACCGGAAACTTCCTGCAATGCTGGAGACCCAGGAGACCCTGGAGAAATAGGTGACTATAATAGTTATCTAAAGCAGACTTTCCTAACCCTGGTATTGGAGTAACTCTGAGTGTTTTCCCTTCAGGGACAAATACTAAAATGTGCAGGACATGGGGTAATCCAGGACCAGGGTTGAGGACCTGTGCAATAGTCTAGAGAACATACTATTGTAAAAGATATCACTATGCTTAAGTGCAAGAAATATCAGAACGTTGTACTGAAATATCACTGTACATCCAACAAGCAAGACATGTCCATTCTGTCAATTAAACAAACACAGAAATCCACAAAAGACACTGCAACTCAGCATGTTCCCGCTTAAAACATGTCTCAACTTGTGGTAAATACATACAATGCTAACGGCACACTTCACAATTCACTCAGTAATTAACGTTTCGACAGCGTAACTGTAACATTGACCGTGTTACAGCACCCGCCAAACGGCTGTTAAGATGGCTACTGTGCACTGCTACTACATAGGCGAGGGCATGGTTAGCATAACAAGGCGAATATGACTAGCGTCAGGTAATTTACTCCATTTCTTCGTAATAAACAAATAAAAAGTACTGCATATACTTTCTTGGACATCTGTACATTGTCAGCTAAAACACATGCCACCATGAACAGTCATTATGAAGCACTCATACCTGAAAAGGGAGGTATTAGTGTGAAAGATGCACGGCCACAACTTTCCTCAGCCACGTGTATAATGAGTGGAAGAAAACGTTCCCTTCAGCATACCTCAGCAGTTTAGCGCTCCCTCTGCTGGACTCATTCTGTAACTACATCTACTCTTAAAACGCCCAGCGTTAAAATGATGCTGGCATAAAACATGACACAAAAATACTGTGCTTCAGCTGCTGAGACTGACAGCAACATTAGAAACATAAGACTAAAAACAAAAGGTATCATCCCACATGAAATTTCAATATGTCCATATTACAAAATACACTAACTGTGAGATCGTTAGGTGGCATTCTTCTACTGGATCTGAAACAATTTGCAAGACAGCTGCAAATACAGTAGCAGCAATGGAAAAGCTTAAATGAAACTTGTGGGATCTTTTATAAACTGACTTGTTCATATTAATTAATACAACATTACCAGCCTACAAGCTCGGCCCATTGTACAGTGAGTTGCAAAGCTACCATGCATGCTCTCGGGCAGAAAAAAATATAATATCCTTATCACCTCAAGCTTACTTTGAAGAATGGACATTCCATGTCGTCCTCCTCTTCCCAGGCTTGAACAGCTCTTCGCTTTTTAAAACATTTTCTCTAGGCATGATGTTGCTACTAGTATACAGTGGGCACGTTTCTGTTCATGCAACTCCATTTTCTGCACAAGGCCGGATCACGCTGATTGATGATATAAGCAGAATGTACTCGTTTTCTTCTCTTAGAGGAAACTCGGCATACGGACTGTATAATCTGAGACTCGGAGAATATGTTATCATACAAGCAAAGAGTGTACTGGAATCATCTCACTTCACAGCTGAAATCGTAGAGTCTTATTAATTTTGTCATGTATAACATTCACAGATTCATGCTTCCGATGTTTTCCAGGGAAGCAAATGCTGAAAAAGAGATCTTCAGCCTTCTTTTTTTGGTCATTTCTAGGTCTTCCTGGTCTGACCGGGCTTAAAGGGAGCAAAGGAATCAAGGGAACAACTGGCAGCTGTGGCGGAAATGGATTACAAGGCAGTGCTGGGCCACCGGGTAAAAAAAAAAGTTTAAAATCCAGTAAAATGAGAGACCTAAGACCACTGACTCTTTCTCTGACTCTCAGCCTGTTGCTTGCTTGTTCCCTCTCTCACTCTTTCTTCTTGTATTCTTGATCCACGGCCTATCTTGTCTTTATTTTCTGAGCATTACTACTTTTAATGTCTTGTGACATGCTTAATCATTTCACTCGCTATTTCTCCCTCTTTGTACACCTAATTATTACCCAGTGTTACAACAGTTTTGTAGGGGTGTAATGATACATCATGACACGATGTGTCAATGCGAAAGTTTTACAATGTGCAAATCAGCATTCTATTAATTATACATGTAATGCAGTTGCACTGTTTGAACACCAGAGGTCCCGATCTGTGCAACTCAGCGTTAAAATACCGCCGCATGCTGGTGATATTGTTCTTTCGTGGAGAGCCTCGCTTATGATCATCTGCACTTGTGAAGACCGACAGCTCTGGATCGCAACAACCAACACACTTTATAAGTTATAATGTTACACAACCACGTTATACCAGTTAAAAAAAAAAAGCTTTTTATTAGCTTTCAAACACCACCAGAGGCCAGAAATCGGGCATTTTAGCCAACTTTGGAGCTCTATTTCTGCTACAGAGCTCATTATGTTTCAGTTGATCATTTTCCCTGGGTCAAGTACTGCGTGAATTTATAATATTATTTATTTATTTTTTAGCGAACATGTACTACTTTTGTTTACAACATTAAACCTCTGTAGCAATTTCTATTTAATTTAGTTTTATACAGACAAAAAACACATTGTTTTGCATTGTTTATGATTCAGAAATAAAAAAGGAATCTTTTCAGTCATCTTTTTTTTCCATTTTTCTTCATTTGAATTTTGTTCAAAATATTTCATTGAATCGAATCAAATCGTGAAGCCAGTATCGTGAATAGAACTGAATCACGACTGGATGTAGGTGTATCATTACACCCCTACAATTTTGCTTTCTCCTCAGGTCCTCCTGGAGAACAAGGCCGGGATGGCTTGCCAGGTGAACCTGGTATCCCTGGCTGTGTTGGAGAATTTGGACCTCCGGGTCCTCCAGGTAACACACACACACACACACACACACACACACACACACACACACACACACACACACACACACACACACACTTGTAGTCAGTAGCCCTTAAGCCCTTGTGCTTGCCTACTCTCAGATCAAAGCAACACACAGTCGCTTAATCTCCAATATTAGTTTCTCTTTCCTTTCTGTGTCCAGGTCCCAAAGGTGAGAAGGGGACACCAGGTGACAATGGAGAACCAGGAGACCCTGGTACTCTAGGAGTAAATGGCCCAAAAGGGATCAAAGGTGAACCAAGTAGTCCTGGACCAGGAGAGCAAGGACGCCCTGGAGAGGAGGTGCACTTGCCACTTCTTTTAGTAGACTCCAGAATGATTTTTACTCTTCAAGAGAATGGACAAGAAATGATTGTATCAAATTATCATTACACACAAAAGGCCAGTTGTGTGTTAATAGTGCTAAATAAATATAACACTATTTAAATACTTAATATTATCATCCATTTCAAGTATTTAGAAACTGTATTCACACTCCGTACATGATCTAAGACTAATAATAAATAGATTATTTGGAAAAAAAAAAAAAAAAAAAAGATTTGTTATTTAGCAAAGAAAAAGTATTATTGTTAATACGATGAACCTTTCTGGAAGGAGACAATTAAAATACGGAAGGAGTCTCCGGTGTCAGCGCTTTCTAACAGTCAGTAAGTTTTATATCGCAGGAGAGAAACTAGAGGTAACAGTAAGTCTGCTTCACACCGGGCCACATCACGCCACCCTGTTATTGATGTATTTTCCTATAAATTTCCTACAGCATGGCCCCATGTGTTTTATTTCTTCCTGAATATACTGACTTTTGTATAGCGTAAGATTTTGAAATGCCATTAAATTTGGTAAAGAAATGCATTCTGACTCGCTTCTGACCCGTGTTCTAGGACTTGGGACTTAAGCGTCAAGACATTAGCCTTACGTAGACAAAAACTAATGTATTCCCACCTCAGCTTTTTGATGCAAAAGAAACATTTGCTTGTGAACCTGCGCAAGTCAAAGTAATGTGTATATAACCATAATAAAGGTTTCATGCATCCTCACCCCTACCTCGGCTCTTTCACATTATACCTCAGATATCGAATGCGTTCTCTTTCTCGGTCAGGGTGAGCCAGGCGTACAGGGCATTAAAGGAAAGAAAGGAGAAAGAGGAATGTGTGGGCCTGTTGGACATCCAGGAGCAGAAGGGCTTTGCGGAGAGGTTGGAGAAACAGGACGACCAGGACCACCAGGCACTTCTTTTTTCTAGTCTAACTCTCTTTGACATCTCTCTTCTAATACGATATTAGTAGTTCATTTGTTTAATCATTATGTTTTTGGCTATTCAAACCTTTAAACATAGCGTTAATAGGATCTCTTTCTCTCAGGACCCCCAGGATTGCCTGGAGAAAAAGGTTTTGATGGACAGCCAGGCCCTTCGGGTTGTCCGGGACCAAAAGGCCCACCAGGTTCTCCCTTCAGTTGTTTCCCTTCAGTTCAGATGCTTAATGATTTTCCGCACCCGTGTAGATATTTATACTTTTTTTTTTTTATATATATATAAATGTTTAGAATTGTGCATTAATGTTGCAGGTGCTTTATAATTATTCACATTAGCTATAAAGGTTGTGCGGTACACCACATGGCTTTAGAATGAATACTGATCTAGCACAACAACGTGATTACAATTTAAACCGGGATTATTTGTCGAGAATTATGAAATCTTTCTAATGGTGATTTTAGGTTAAAAAAATCTTACAAGAGTTCATGACTAACTTACAAAGAGATCTTTTCAAAAATTATATAATTCGGACATTGATTTGAAAATGTATTCATCGCAATTCGTTATTAGTCTCAGTAACAAATTAAAAGCATTTGTACTGGAAGTGTGTTTCGGTTCAAAATATTCCGTCCAAACTTTAGACTAGTAATGTGTATTTATAAAATGGTATTATTTATCAGACAGTTTTAAGAATTTTTAGAATGCTTGGTCAAAAGTGTAGCAGGTTCGTCTCATTTCTCGGTCGTGTTCTTTGTATCTCAGGTTGTTCTGGGTCACCGGGCAATCCAGGTCCTCCAGGTCCAAAAGGAATCCAGGGCAGGGACGGCATTCCCGGACTTCCTGGCGAAAAAGGGAGTGCAGGAGGTGAAGACGTACATGCAAGCTACAGATTCTATTTCCAGGATCAGTGCTTGTTTAAGCTACACTGTTGATGACAAGAATAAATAATTCAGTGCAATACCTGCGTAAAATAAGACGACGACGACCTGGCGGATGCGACTCATCTGAAGTTACCTAGAATTTAAGAGCCTTGTTTTTCTCCGTCTACACCAAATCAAATTACGGAATGATATTTAATTGTGGCTACAGACAAAAAAAAAAAAAGCACAAAGTTAGCGGTGAGAAGGGGCGATTTCCAAAGGTTTGGAACCACTTAGCAGAGTTCTTAACCAAGTATTCAAGTATTTAATTCATGATTACGTTAGTTTGTCCAATAACACTTGGTCCCTGAAAGAGCAAATCTGCTGTCGCTCACCTCTGAAAAAAGTTTGGACGCCCCTGCCTTAAGAACTGTGATTAAAATTCAACTCTGCACAAAGAGTTAAAGAGTCAAAGTAACATTCCATTCAAGCAAAAGAAAAGTGTAGTCACATTATATACCGTTGTCTGTAGAACTGACTAATTAATCAGGAATAAATCCCCACAGCTGCAAAAGTGTTACTCAATTAGTCCCTGCAGCACCTAGTGTGTATATGTACATATATACTGTACGTGTAACTTATGTTGAATGATCATTTCTTCTTATATAGCTCCTGGATGTGGCCCTCCAGGGCCACCTGGTACCATTGGTGACCCAGGTGAGTGTCTATTACAAATATAGCTTACTAACTAATCTAACATATGCAACCTGTGATTTTTAACATAACTGTTAGCTTATTATTACGTGTTCACATTACGTTTGCAATGAAATGCATGATTCCAAGTAGGTGAGCTTGTTATCCGTGCACAGCTAATGGCTTCAAACATGCAGTTATTTTAGCTCATAATCTGTATTCATCGTTGAAATTTTTTTTAAAAAGGACAAAAATAACTCAAATAATTAAGTAGCTAATGCTAATGCTAGCAGAACGATAGCATCATACTGCAACGTGTGGCAGGAGGCGAATGCGTAACCTCATCATGATCGTCATTTCCATAAACAGGTAAACGGCGTTCAGAGCTGCATGACAAACTTGGAAAGGCTTCGCAACAAAAAGTAGAAACAACAAAGAATAAATAGGCAAACTAATTAAGGACTGAACAGAGAACAGGTGAATCAAACAATGACAGCAATCGAACAATGACAAGGACAAGGACGGGAACAAACCAAAACAACGGCACATGCCAGAACGCAAACAAAGCTCATGGAGAAGTGCGAACAATAGCAAGCTGTGCTCACTATTCTAGTAAAGCTAAATTACACATGTTCTACATATATTAATTAAATTACAAGACTAAGACACTATACGGCCAAAGGTTTGTGGACACCTGACCATCAAAAAACCCATATATCTGGTTCTTCCCCAAACTGTTGCCACAAAGTTTGAAGCACACAATTATATAAGATGTCTTTGTACGCTGTAGCTTTACAGTTTCCCTTCACTGGAACTCAGAGGCCCAAACCTGTTCCAGCATGACGACGCCCCTGTGCACAAAGCGAGCT
>CM074929.1:1247588-1261352 GCA_037576815.1 Pangasius larnaudii
GGATAGTGTCCAGGGTCTCACAATGTCTCGGTTCTTACAGTGATAGGAGAGTGTCCAGTGTCCTCACCATGATAGGAGAGTGTCCAGTGTCCTCACCATGATAGGGCAGAGTGCAATGTCCTCACAATGATAGAATAGTGTCCAAAGTCTACGCAATGGTACAATGGTGTCACACGATAACACAACGATAGGATGGCACTAAATCTGCTCACAATGATAGGACAGTATCAAATGTCCTAATATCAAATATCAAATGTCAATAATATGAAAGTATCAAATGTCCTCACAAATATAGGATAGTGCCAAATGTCCTCAGAAATGATGTGGGAGTGTCAAGTGTAAAGTCCTCACCATCCCTCACTAGGATGGTGCCGCGTATACTCACAATGATAGAATAGCGTCATATGTGCTCACAGTGATAGTTTCAAACGTCCTCACAATGATAGGACGTTCACGTTCACACGGTTCTCACAATAGCTACGATGGTATTTACAGCTTTTATTTAAAAAAAAAAAAGAAAAAGAAAAAAGCTGAAACAAAATATTTCCTTCTGGTTACTGAGGTTAAGGGTAGATAATAATCATGTGAACAGAAGATCCTCACAAAAATAGAAAAACCAACATCACATGGGAGTGTTTATGTGTGTGTGTGTGTGTGTGTGTGTGTGTGTGTGTGTGTGTGTGTGTGTGTGTGTGTGTGTGTGTGTGTGTGTGAGTAATAATGCTTAAAATGTTTATATAATATACTATAATATTCATAGTAAACCGAATGGGAATAATGCCTTCAGTTAAATATAATTCAATACAGCCTGCACATTAACTTAATTTCTTCGACAGTACTGCATACTATTAAGCAGGAAAACGCATTAGAGAAATGAACCAGTTCAAATGGAGAATTCTGCATTTATATCTCCATTTAAGTTCATTTGAGCAGTCATTTAAAAAAAATCACACTTCTTCTGCACCATGCTGCAAGACAAAATGAGCTGTACTATCAGCTGGATTAATAAAACCACATTATGGCTTTTCATTTTGTATCCTTCTTAAGGCATTTCTACATGGACAGCTAATAGCAAGTGAACGCCAGGGAGTCTAATTAGCACTATGTCATAGCTATAGCATGTGTGCATATCAGACAGCCCAGAGGACTGAGAGTACAACTATAACAATGATTTCATGTGTAATGTTTATTTTTCTAGAGTCCAGGGTTTTCTGTCCAAGTCACTAAATGAACTATTCAACCAGAATGGGTCAATTAAACAGGTGCACACAACCGAGTAATAGGCAAATGACAGGCCAGAGCCTGAGACAAGATAGGATCAGAGCAAAAGACAGATGTCAGGCATAATCACATGACATAAACAAAACCACATGATATTAAATCAAAACAAAACACAAATGCAGTGCTGAGAGTGCTGAGAGTGCTGCGAACCGTGTCATGCACAGGCGAAATCCATGACAGGACCCCCTCAACAGGCAACACTATAGTTCAAAAGGAGGTGAAATGGAAACATTCTCTGCAGAGTCAAATGGCGCAGAAGAAATGATGCCCACTGTGGAGACAGGAGGCAGAGCGATGTCTTCTGTGAGGCCAGGAGGTGCAAACACGTCAACCAGGCAGGATGGCTTGGCAAATCAGGACAAGGAGTCAGGTGGCTCAGAAGACCGGCATATCAGCCGGTCAGGATCGTAGTCAGGCTGTGGAATGGTGACATCATCTGCAAAGTCAGCAGGGAGGGGGCAGGATGATGCCATCATCCATCCACAAAGGCGGGTGACATAGTGACAATGTCCTCTGTGGAACCAGGAGGCCGTCACCAGGGTCATGAGGCAGAGCAATGATATCCTTGCTGGGTCCAAGAGGAAGATCGGCAACATCCTTGGCAGGGTCAAGAGGAGGAGCGACGATTGGGCTTGGCTGGGGAGGCATCAGCGTAGGTCTCGGGCTAGGCTGGGGAGGCTGTGCCAGCCATTAACCCTGTCTCAATAATCCCATGGGCAAACGAATCAAGAACTAACTTTGATAAGTGTGAAAAGACAAGTGTGGCAATGTCGAGCTGCAGTAACTCATCACCAATCACACAATTTGAAGTCTATCAATCCAGATTCAATTTCCTCCAAGTCCAAAAAGAATGGGACGCACCCTTTATGTTTGTATGGTGGAGTTTAGGTATCTTGAGATCTTATTCGTGATGGAATAAGAGAGTGTGAATTCCACTGCAGTGTTCCTGGGCTTACTTCCTGCACGTTTCTGAAGCAAGCCATTAAAACAAGCCCATCAGAGACATAGCAAAAACACTGGGTGTGGACAAATCAACTATTTGGTAAGAAAGAATGCATTTCTGGGGGCAGTCGTGGTCTAATGGTTTGAGAGTCTGACTTGTAACCCTAAGGTGGCCCCAACGGTTGTGGGTTCGAGTCTCGGGTCCGGCAGGGATTGTAGGTGGGGGGAGTGAATGACCTGCGCTCTCTTCCACCCTCAATACCACAACTGAGGTGAGACCCTTGAGCAAGGTACTGATCCCCCAACTGCTCCCTGGGCGCTGCAGCTAAAAAGGCTGCCCACTGCTCCGTGTGTGTGTGTGCTTGAATAGGTTAAATGCAGAGCACAAATTCTGAGTATGGGTCACCACACTTGGCCACAAGTCACTTCACTTCACTAAAAGACCTGGAAGACCACAGAAAACAACTGTGGTAGATGACAGAAGAAGTCTTTTGCTGGTGAAGAAAAACCTCTTCACAGCAGTTGGCTAGATTAAGAACACCCACCAGAAGTGTGTCAAAGTCAACAATCAAGAGAAGCCTTCACCAGGGTAAACACAGAGGGATTACCACAAGATGTAAACTATTGGTAAGCCTCCAAAACAGATTAGAATTTGCATATAATTCTGGAACAACATCCAATGGACAGATGAGACAAAGACGTCCAATAAATGGTAAATGCATCCAATATACCGTGGTAGACAGCTGCAATAACAATAACTCAGTCAATGACTGTATATATTGTATATATTATACTGTATATAGCACTGGAGGGGGTACAAAGTGTCCAGAGACAAAAAGCTTGACAAAAGGCCTTCGTCAGCTGCTTTTATTTATTTGTTTTTATCATTATTAAGGGTGACAATCTTCACTCTGACAGAGTCACCTCATCACTTCTCCCATCCCCATTCACACTCACCTACTACTGGAACTCATCTCTTATCTATCTGTTTGCAATAGTCCATTTTTTTCCACTTTCCAGGACTAATAACCTGGAAAAATATGTAGAATGTGATATAAAAAATAATTGCCGTGGCCTCAGCACAAGTGTATTATTATGTGGCTGAAAAACCCTATTAACTGTGTGATGGTCTGTAGTGGGGTTTTGTGTGTGTGTGTGTGTGTGTGTGTGTGTGTATATGTTTGTATAGGCCACTTCTCAGTTATTTTATAGACACTCCTCAGTTCTTCTTGGTGTGTAAACCCAATCTGTAAAGCTTCGAATTGTTCATACGGCCAGTTCTCCATAACGAATCAAATAGACATGTTGTTTTCTTTTCTTCTTCATTCCAAACACAAACAGTACAGTTAAGGCGCTCCTGCACATTCTCATAAATCAGCCTGAGCCGATTCGAGTGTTATAACTTGGATTTCGAGCGGGTGAACTGCGTAGTTTACACTGCTGACAGTGCTGAAGGCGTTAATACCAGAGCGTTAAAAACTCATGAACCTCATTACAAAGAAAAACAGGACAGCGAAGGCGCTCTTGACCGTTCTCATGAATCAGGAAAATGAGTGGAATATCGTGTGCGTGTAGTGTTATAGCGTTATAACTAAGCCATTTGCCTGCCATGTTTATGAGTGTGTCCTAACCCCTTTTGGTTTTTATTGCCACATTGGTTAAAAAAAAAAACAGAAAAACTTCACTTCTTCACAGAAAACTTCACAGAGAAACTTCGCTGTCTGTCTTCCTCACTTTATTTGTTTCATGCATCTGGCCTTTTTTTTTTATAAGCAATATCGGAGTACCTGATTCAGATGACATAGCAGCCTTGTTGAGCCTACATTTTAAATGTGTGTGTGTGTGTGTGTGTGTGTGTGTGTGGTCACAGTGTCACATGGAAAGTGTCAGTAGAAGCTGATTCTGGCAGTGTATCTGGGTTCGTTAGGGTTATATCTGACTCGCTGAAATATTTCTGGATGAGCCGAGTGTGGCTGCGCTTCAGTATTCGCTGATTGTGAGCGAGGCGGCGTGTAAGTGTGCGTGAGTATGTGTGTGTGTACGTGGTCATGTTTGTCAATAGGCGGTAATTCTGATGGCAGGTGCTCTTTTCTCTTTTCACTGCCTCCCTGAGTCACTTCTGAATACCACTGATTCTGCACCTCGCTTTTTAGCTACGACTCGCACAGAGTCGCGCCAGTCGCATGCGCACTCATACACACGCGTACCTTGGATTCAAGTCGTTTGTGCGAGAAAAGCGGCTCGAGAAATGTGTTGATTTCAAAATCTTAATGCACCTTTGTTGTACACGGCCTGCGAAGCTTCCAAGGTCAGCTGTGAAGTGTATTTTTTTTTTTTTTCATTTAAAAAATAAATAGACTGAATGAGACGATGAGTGGATGAGAGAGGATGAGAGAGCGAAGAAGAGACGAAGAAGAGTGGAGGAAAAAAAAGATAATGAAGAGATTAAAAGGTTTGATTTGAGTTTGAGACATGGATCATCCTTACCATTACGCACACAAAATGTCTGCAGTGCGTTTTTTTTTTTTGTTGTTGTTGTTCAATTAGCCAGCAGATTTCTGAAGGGTGAGTCAGGATCATGATCATGATGATGATGATGATGATGATGATGATGATGATGAATCGAGGATTGACATATTTAGTTCCAGCTTCTTAGATCGTTTTCTACAATATGTCTATACAAGTATCAAAGGCGCAAAAAAAAAAAAAAAAAAGATGAATTGAAAGTGTGGTTAAAGATCTGTATGATAAAAAAAAAATAAAAACCTACTCACAGTAGAAACAGAGTTTGTGTAATCTCTTTTTACTTCTCTCTCTGTTGTATAGTACTGCAGATAACCTCAAAAGGCTATGAATGACAGGAAATATGAGCTAGAATGATAGATGTGGGATTCGTGGGAATACTGCGCTCTAAGCTCATAATTACTCTTCGTCAGAAGTAATGTAAAGTAATAATTGCGCTGTTCCTTGTCTCAGACTTAGCCAGATGGTGATCAATCAGGTAATGAGTTGGTCATCAGGGACACCTGTCACTCACACACACACACACACACACACACACACACACACACACACACACACACCTATCATGCTTCTATCATCTGCAGAGATGCTCATCCTTCACCTTCATCCATATTTAGAGTTGAGTTGTGTTATGGATGTGTAGTGAGAACATTTGTATTACAGAACTACAGACTTGCAGCGCTATTCAGAAGTTCTATGAGAGTCACGAATGCATGATGGAGTTGGGTGTGAAACAGAGACGCGTCTCAGCTGATTTACCCTGATCGTCAAATCTTCAAAAAGTTTTCACCCCCCCCCCGGGTCTTTAACGCACGGTTTTTCCTTCCGGAGCGTCAGTGAGCGTTTGAACCTTCCGTAATTGCCGCATACGAGTCCCTCAGCTGTCCTCAGTGTGAAAAGATGGATCTCAAAATCATACTTGTCGTTGTTGGAAAGGGTTCAAATACACAAAAGTGCTGGAAAGCCAAAGAATCTGTGGGACCTGAAGGATTTTTCTGAAGAACAGCAGGCAGTTGGTTCATTCGGGTAACAGCACAGTGTTAAGAATCAAGTGGATGTGAACTTTTGAACGGGGTCATTTTTTATAAATTCAACTATTATTTTCTCTTGTGGACTAAATGTAAACATCTTTTATGTGAAATATCTTATTCAGGTCAGCACTAAATAAACAATAACATGCATTTTGTATGATTCTCTTATTTTGATAGAATAATTAACTTTTTGGAGATTCTGAAAGGGGGATGTAAACTTTTGACCTCAACTGTATATATATATTTATATACGTGTGTGTGTGTGTGTGTGTGTGTGTGTGTACTTTATTAGATGAAAGAAATGATTATTCCCCTAAACCGCATGGGATAGCAGTTACGAAACCAAACTCACTTCACTGTAAAGCACTCTAAGGAAGTGTAGATCCTTTCACTGGATATTCATACACTTTAATATTTCCCATCCTGCTCTCTGGCTTCCGAGTCAGTCGTCCAATCAGAGTCCATTTACTCCCTGTTCGGTCCCTTTCCTCATTAAAACTAGGAGGCATGTCAATTCATCAGCTTATCAAATGACTGCATTGGTTCCTCAGTTCTAGTTCTTCACTTTAAACTGAAGATGTGTTAGTGTGTGTGTGTGTGTGTGTGTGTGTGTGTGTGTGTGTGTGATACTTTATTGTCTAACCCCAGATACACATAACTCACTCCACTAAAGTAGTACATTTTTAACCAATAATCTCCAATTAGCAATAAGAGGTTCACAGAGTAACAAGAACTCTACAATTTGACATGCATATAATCATTCCACATTACACACACACACACACACACACACACACACACACACACACATGCACACACGCTACACAACACACACAACCCTCCCAGCCCTGGTTTAATAGGTTAAATCCTTCCTTTTTTCTGTACCCTACACTGTACCTTTGCCTGCTCTTTGTCCAAGCTCCAGCTGCCCAGTTTGTACCCACTGTATTCTCAGATTCCTGTTCTTGGTCTTCTGCCTCACGGTTCGACGTGTTGTGATGCTTTTCTGCTCGGCACGGCTGTAAAGAGTGGTTATTTGAGTTGTCAGCTCAAACCAGTCTGGCTGTTCTCCTCTGACCTCTCATCAACAAAGGTGTTTCTGCCCACACAACAGGGTGGGCTTTTGTTTGTTTGTCTTCACACCGTTCTGTGTGAACTCTGCGTGAAGCCCAGGAGATCAGCAGTTTCTGAAATACTCAAAGCAGCCCAGCACCGACAGTCATCTCCCCATCAGAGTCGCTGATTCCAGTCTATGCTCGTGCTCTGTTCTGACACAAAACCGCCTTGGCGCTCTGTGCGTCCATGCTGCCACCACTGTGATCCCCCGTAGCTCCCGCTATCCCCTGTCGCCATCTTTGAAACTCGACTCGGTTGGAATAATATGCTCACACAACTCGAGCGTCAATAACGTCCCTCACCCAAATCCTCCAGGGCAGAACACACCACTTCTGCCATTCTGCCATTCCTGAAATACACGAGGGATTATGAACGTACACAAAGCTTTAATAATTCATAAGTTATAAATATATGGGCTTGTTTATTAAGATTATCTACGCTAACTCATACACCAGACCTCCTGTCACACCAGTCAATCATGGCGGAATCATGAGTTCAAAAGTCTCTGAAACAACTTTGTCAAGATGACAATCGGAAACACAAAAGTACAAGAGACAATTTTTTTTTAAATAATGAAAAGAAACACTGATATGATTTTATATATGAATGAGACGTCAAGCATTGAAATAAGCATCTAATAAAAGTCTTGTCTATTGCCAAAAATAAAAGGCCTAATCCTAGTAATTATCACATTAATCACTGCAAATTTGTCTTAATTCAACAATATGGCTTCCGAACTTCATTATTCGGCGGCTCGCAAATGAATGTTTCTTCGCTCCTGCTTGCAAAGTCCTGTAATCTGTCTTTTTAATGACATGAAAAGGCAATATTCAGAGTGCTATTCTTTTTTTTTTTTTTTTTTTTTTTTTGCAGGATGCTTTTGAATACTTCTTCCCTAATTGCAAAGGTAATCTCTTTAAAAGAAACACCACTAATTCCAGTTGATTGACTATTAAATACAAAAAAAAACAAAAAACAATAACAACAAAAAAAAAAACATCACACACACCTTCTTGAGAGCAGCAGTGGCTGACGAGGCAAACACACACACACACACACACACACAGGCGTGTCAGACACTGGTGCCTTGGGTTGTGCTGCTATGTAAGTTCTTCATTCGCGTTACCGCTCAGTTATGGCTCAATGAGGAGATGTAGATATGTGCAGTAGGTTGGATTCCCCACTTATCTGACAGGATGTTAGACACCGATTCATGCACAGAATGTCTGTTTTTTCTATGATATGAGAAGCTTATTGTTTGTGTAAGCATATCGCAATGTAAGCACACTGTGTCATTTTGATTCTTTATATCTTTGATACAAATCTAAAGATCTGCTATGAATGAGACTAGAAGTTCTTACACCTCCGTTCCATTCATGTTGATCTCGGTGACTATTCAGTGTCTCGCGTGAGTGAAATCATCTTTGGATCATCTTTATAAATGTACATGCGAAGAAGTTAACATGAGCTAATCCGTCTTAGAGGATTGAAAGGATTTTTTAACGCTATCTGCTAATTATTCCAAGGCATCACCTAACATAAGACAGATCAGGTGACGCACTATTGTAGCACTTTGTAAACCGCACATGGGCTGCAAGTCTCTCAGCTCCGTCAGGTGATTCTGAGTTGATTGCACGCGTCAGGTCAGTAAGACGACGCTGTGATGCAGGGGAGCTTAAAGCCGGTGACAGGCTCCACCCTGAAATCAGAGCAAAGGCATGAAATTAAAAAGAGAAAAGAAAAGAAGAATCCAGAGAATCTCTGCCATGTGATGTTTTACTTCACTGAACAGCAGTCTTTGATTCAAGATTCAAGATTCGAAGAACTTTATTAATCCTTTGCCACGTTACAATTGCTCTCAAGAAGAAAGAAAAGAAAAGAAAGAAAGAAGAAAATCAAATAAAAAAAATCAAATAAAATGTATACCTATACAGTATATTAAAAAAGTAAATCAATAAATTAAAAATGCGTAAACTCTCTCAAATCGCATGATAAAATAAAAGAGAAAGGTAAAGAAATCATTTTTAGTGTAAAACATTTACGGTACTTTATTGGCACTAAATTACTGTAAACATTTACAGGAAATATTTTAGAGTGTGTATTTTCTTTTTTGTAGTTGTATGATGAAGAGCAAGAACAAGAGCACGGACGCGTTAACGCGATGAGCCACTGGCCTCCATTCCTCCAGGGTGAAATGCATTATTATTATTTTTTCACTGTGTAATAAAATAAAATAAAAGTAGTAAAAGTGCAATGATAATTATATATATTTTTTTTAAAAAGTACTGTTACAGTGACTCCATGTACTCAGGTGCTGTAACCAGAGAACTTCAAAAGCTGTTCATTACTTTAAACTTCTGACTTTGTGAGAAAAAAAAAAGTAGCTTAAGCACTACATTTCATTTTCTTTTTTAATTTCCTGTTTGATGCTGGCCACGCCCACCTTATATAATCCTGTTCTTTTCTATCAAGCACTGTAGATGCTGCTAAGCTAAACTGTCCTAATATCCCTGAAGTCATCCTATAACACAGGAGAAGTAAGTACCGTGTCACCCGAGTGGGTCCGTATGTTCTGTTCCCTTTTCTCCTCATCTTAAACTACGTCATAACTTTCCACTTTGTCTGTGCTGCTGGTGTTAGCTGCTATCAACATCTCCATCTATCTTCCTCCATCTTCCAAAACCTTCTGACTGGGAGCAGGGGCACAGCAGTCCGCCAGTGTGCGTGACTCTGCGTGGTCGGGGATCTATCAGCATTCATCGCAGAGAGTGAAAAATAGCAGCTCGTGCGCGCTGTCACCGGGTCCATGGCACGGCGGACGTGACGCTGGTTGCGCGCACCAGTCAACGAGTTCTCCTCAAACACCCCCAACGCCACCGCATGACCAGCGTCTGCCTGCTGGCTGGTGACGCGCAAAGCCGGAACACGAGAACCCCTGCTGCGGGACGCGCTTCCCAGAACAGTCACATCGACGCACGTGCACTCGATCACCCACTCACTCACTCACTCACTCACTCACTCACTCACCCACCCACTCATTCACTCACTCATCTCCTCGAACTATAATCTGTTCCTTATAGTTTCCACGTAGTGAGAAGGTGACGTGGCAATTAATTTATGGAATTTAAATCCTACACGTACACGTCTTCACGCAAGCACTGAGAAACCTGTCATGCGCAATAAGTTGGAGGAGTTTTGGTCACGCGCTGTGCGTAAATCCTCTTATAGTCTTTTAGTGGGATTTTAAAGACGTGAATTATTTGCAGTACAGTATCACACACACACACACACACACACACACACACACATACAATATATATATATATATATATATATATATATATTAAAGGAGTGCAGGTAAGCTGTCATTTGTCCATGTCAGTTCCCACGCGCGCGAAGGAAACCCCCCTCTCCTTTGACGTCAGACTGAGAGTTTAAAAAGGTGGGTTTCAGGGGTGGGGGGAAGACCTGCGGCAACTCACACAAGCAGTAACCCCAACAGCGACAGCACCGAGAACTGACGCTTCTGGGCTGTGTGTGGGTTTTTTTTTTTGGTTTGCTTTGGTGTTTTTTTTCCTCCTTCACCAAATTTTTTCCAGCAAATCCAGATTTCTGAACATGGCCTCCACGCGGATCCAGTGCGCTCTGGCTCTCCTGGCCGTCGCGCTCGCCGTCTGCAGCGTCTCCGGCGCGCCGTCTGACGCCAAACTGCGCCAGTTTCTTCAGAGGTCGATTCTCGCGCCGTCCGGAAAACAGGTGAGGGGGTGTATATATATATATATATATTTACAAAACAATTAAAAAAAGAAAAGAAAAACAAAAAAAGAAAGAAAGAAAGATGCGCATGCTATATCGGAAAGAAAGATTTCCAGAGCTGTCCAAGGTGCTGAAATCTGAGCCGCGCGTGCACAAACGTGTCAAAGTCATATCATTGGATTTTGCTTTGAAAACATGCTCACACACACACACACACACACACACACACACACACACACACACACACACACCTCGAGGACATTTATAGGAACTGAAGATGTAATGCGTATCTGCGTTTAGAATTTAAATTTCATACAAATTATTATTATTATTATTTTTATTTTATTTTTTTTGCTTTTTTTTTTCCTACGCAGGAGCTCACCAGGTACACGCTCGCAGAGCTGCTCGCAGAGCTCGCGCAAGCCGAAAACGAGGTGCTGGACTCGGACGAGGTGTCTCGCGGCGCGGAGAGCGAGGGCGCGCGCCTGGAGATGGAGCGAGCCGCCGGTCCCATGCTGGCTCCTCGCGAGCGCAAAGCGGGCTGCAAGAATTTCTTCTGGAAAACATTCACGTCGTGTTAATCGTCTTGTCGAGATAAAATCCTCAAAGTCTACACACACATATATTTTTTTTTTCTTTCTCCCCACACACACATATATATATATATATGTTTTTTCTTTGGTTTTCATGCTCACACCATCATGTCGATCTAAAATGTAAATAAGAAGACAATGAAAAAAAACCCCAGATGTTCCATTTATTAAGTGTTTAAAGTCAATTTCAAGTTTTATGAAGGATGTTTTCTGGATGTCTGGAAATTCTGTGAGAGATCTGTGCTTTAGCTGGAAGAAAAATATTTTTAATTGTTTCAATAAAATCTATGTTTCACAGCCAATGAATAATGCAGATTTTTTTATTATTGTTATTATTATTATTATTTCTATCCACACAAAGAGAGAGATTCATTTTATCTGTTTTTTTTTTTTTTTTTTTTTAAAGTGTAGCTTTAGTCCAAGTCTTGGTGTAATATAGACTGGAGAAGCAGCCTGTAATGGTGAGAACTAACATCAGTTTTTATGTAAAAGTAAGAGAAAGAGAGCGAGAAGAAAAGCTGGTAAACTAGCAAGCTAACTGATTTTATTAAGTTTAACTTTACATCAGCGTGACTGATTATGACAGTTTAGTTGTCGCTCCTGACAGAGATTTATCTATTTTTCTCAATATAAAAGTTCCAGTGAACAGTCGCCAGTGCTGTAATCGTTAATCGTTTCACACATTTCACATTAAACTTTCACACCTCCCTGGAGAAGGGGCTTGTTTTTCAGACAGATACTAGCTGATGATGATGATGATGATGATGATGATGATGCAAGGCTGCTTTAATGAAGAACTTGGGAGGTTATATGGAAAAGTCTGATCCTGGTTACAGACTAGAAAACGGCTGTGTGTTAAACTAACACTTGCATAACGTAACACTAAACTAACACTTCTGTATTAAAACCTGATCTCCAGTTTGGTCCAGAGAGTTTGCTGAGTACGTAACGTACAAATGGCGGACTTGGAAAATGGAGCAATATTCTGGGAAAAAAATCAGGTTTTGACCAAATCTGAGGATTTCTGCTAATGTAGTTTGCTGTCTCTACTTTAATACAACATAAATACTTTTCATTTTCGTTACTTTCTACTTTCTGACTTAGCCTTGGCTGTCTTCCTGCGAAGATCACATTGTCTAAGGAGCCAGTTTATAAAAAAAAAAACGAGTCAGAGTGCCTTAAGATGTCTAAAAACCACAAGCTCAAGTGTGCTTGACTCACGATTTGATCACGTTTTGACAGACATCGATCCAGTCAGTTCCGTTCGTGATCAGATACCAGCTGTCAAAATGTCCGCCGTCACATCATCATCATCATCATCATCATCATCATCTTCAAAATATGAGACAGACTCTATCCTGACGTCAGCAGAGAACGTCGTTTAATGACCTAAGTGAATGAATCGGCAATTATTTCCCCACTGAAAGCAGCACGAAGAGGGATCGGTCGAGTGAAGAGCTGCTGGCGTTTCAAGTTTTACAGACGCTGATGTGGATGATGCTGATAATCAAAGCCAGAACTGATTTCGTTTGTAAACTTAGAATTGGCAGCACTGTTCTTTTTTTTTTTGCAGAATCAGATTAGGCTTGAAATGTAGAGGTGAGCACATAAAGTAGTCAAGAACTTGACTTGACATCTAGAACAACAACATCGTCATCATCAACATCTATGTCTATAGCACCGTTAAAAACAACACATGTTGACCAAAGTGCTTTACATTCCCAACATTACCACAAAAAAATAAACACAAATTAAGAACACACCTCCCCTAAGGACAGTCGTAGGCGATAGAGTAGGGATGCGTTTTCAACAATGATTTAAAACATGCCGACGAGTTGCAGGATCTAATATGAGTGCCGTGCCATTGTAACAGGCTAGAGATGTACTCAGGGGTGAGACCATGTAACCCTTTAAAAACCACTAGCAAGACCTCATATTGCTCTCTAAAATCCACAGGCAGCGAGTGCGGAGACGCCAGCACCGGAGATATACAGCTCAGAACAATGGATGCACTGTAGAACCTGGACGTGGTGCTAAGCAGTTTGTGCATCGTGCCATGTGAACTAATAGAGGACACACGTGATATAAACGTGGCTTTTGCATAAGATTTCATTTTCACTCCACATCACTACAGCTCTTAAAGATGGCAATGTGCCAGTGCCAGCTCTGTCCCCACTGAGAGCGCTCAGGCGCGGTGTGGAAGTGACTGCCAGCTGGCAGGTCACGGACAAGCTGGTTTGGGTTGGGCCGTCTAAAAGTAGGTTAGCCTGTTGGGCAAAGGAAGTGATTGTGGAAGTATACTTGAAAGCAGGACAAGTGTACCTTCTTACCTTAAACACTATTTGATGCATGCTATGGCTACCTCCATGGGCAGGGGCAGCACCAAGAGTAGGGTCACTTGCAGACAATTGTGAAGCAGTGACACGGAGCTGATTAACTGCCTTGACTTCTTCTTCTTCTTCTTTCGGCTTTTCCCTTCAGGGGTCTCCACAGCGAATCATCACTCTCCACCTCTCCCTATC